>JAPWTK010000129.1:195000-467500 GCA_029963805.1 Aromia moschata | reverse complement strand
GGGGGGGGGGGGGGGGGGGGGGGGGGGGGGGGGGGGGGGGGGGGGGGGGGGGGGGGGGGGGGGGGGGGGGGGGGGGGGGGGGGGGGGGGGGGGGGGGGGGGGGGGGGGGGGGGGGGGGGGGGGGGGGGGGGGGGGGGGGGGGGGGGGGGGGGGGGGGGGGGGGGGGGGGGGGGGGGGGGGGGGGGGGGGGGGGGGGGGGGGGGGGGGGGGGGGGGGGGGGGGGGGGGGGGGGGGGGGGGGGGGGGGGGGGGGGGGGGGGGGGGGGGGGGGGGGGGGGGGGGGGGGGGGGGGGGGGGGGGGGGGGGGGGGGGGGGGGGGGGGGGGGGGGGGGGGGGGGGGGGGGGGGGGGGGGGGGGGGGGGGGGGGGGGGGGGGGGGGGGGGGGGGGGGGGGGGGGGGGGGGGGGGGGGGGGGGGGGGGGGGGGGGGGGGGGGGGGGGGGGGGGGGGGGGGGGGGGGGGGGGGGGGGGGGGGGGGGGGGGGGGGGGGGGGGGGGGGGGGGGGGGGGGGGGGGGGGGGGGGGGGGGGGGGGGGGGGGGGGGGGGGGGGGGGGGGGGGGGGGGGGGGGGGGGGGGGGGGGGGGGGGGGGGGGGGGGGGGGGGGGGGGGGGGGGGGGGGGGGGGGGGGGGGGGGGGGGGGGGGGGGGGGGGGGGGGGGGGGGGGGGGGGGGGGGGGGGGGGGGGGGGGGGGGGGGGGGGGGGGGGGGGGGGGGGGGGGGGGGGGGGGGGGGGGGGGGGGGGGGGGGGGGGGGGGGGGGGGGGGGGGGGGGGGGGGGGGGGGGGGGGGGGGGGGGGGGGGGGGGGGGGGGGGGGGGGGGGGGGGGGGGGGGGGGGGGGGGGGGGGGGGGGGGGGGGGGGGGGGGGGGGGGGGGGGGGGGGGGGGGGGGGGGGGGGGGGGGGGGGGGGCGGGGGGGGGGGGGGGGGGGGGGGCGGGGGGGGGGGGGGGGGGGGGGGGGGGGGGGGGGGGGGGGGGGGGGGGGGGGGGGGGGGGGGGGGGGGGGGGGGGGGGGGGGGGGGGGGGGGGGGGGGGGGGGGGGGGGGGGGGGGGGGGGGGGGGGGGGGGGGGGGGGGGGGGGGGGCGGGGGGGGGGGGGGGGGGGGGGGGGGGGGGGGGGGGGGGGGGGGGGGGGGGGGGGGGGGGGGGGGGGGGGGGGGGGGGGGGGGGGGGGGGGGGGGGGGGGGGGAGGGGGGGGGATTAGGGGGGGGGGGGGGGGGGGGGGGGGGGGGGGGGGGGGGGGGGGGGGGGGGGGGGGGGGGGGGGGGGGGGGGGGGGGGGGGGGGGGGGGGGGGGGGGGGGGGGGGGGGGGGGGGGGGGGGGGGGGGGGGGGGGGGGGGGGGGGGGGGGGGGGGGGGGGGGGGGGGGGGGGGGGGGGGGGGGGGGGGGGGGGGGGGGGGGGGGGGGGGGGGGGGGGGGGGGGGGGGGGGGGGGGGGGGGGGGGGGGGGGGGGGGGGGGGGGGGGGGGGGGGGGGGGGGGGGGGGGGGGGGGGGGGGGGGGGGGGGGGGGGGGGGGGGGGGGGGGGGGGGGGGGGGGGGGGGGGGGGGGGGGGGGGGGGGGGGGGGGGGGGGGGGGGGGGGGGGGGGGGGGGGGGGGGGGGGGGGGGGGGGGGGGGGGGGGGGGGGGGGGGGGGGGGGGGGGGGGGGGGGGGGGGGGGGGGGGGGTGTGGCGGGGGGGGGGGGGGGGGGGGGGGGGGGGGGGGGGGAGGCGGGGGGGGGGGGGGGGGCGGGGGGGGGGGGGGGGGGGGGGGGGGGGGGGCCCCCCGCCGGGGGGGGGGGGGGGGGGGGGGGGGGGGGGGGGAGGGGGGGGGGGGGGGGGGGGGGGGGGGGGGGGGGGGGGGGGGGGGGGGGGGGGGAGGGGGGGGGTGGGGGGGGGGGGGGGGGGGGGGGGGGGGGGGGGGGGGGGGGGGGGAAAAAAAGGAGGGGGAGAAGGGGGGGGGGGGGGGGGGGGGAAGAAAAAAGGGGGGGGAAGGGGGGGGAGGGGGGGGGGGGGGGGGGGGGGGGGGGGGGGGGGGGGGGGTGGGAGGGGGAAAGAAAGAGGGAAAAAACCCAGGCGGGGGGGGGGGGGGCGGGGGGGGGGGGGGGGGGGGGGGGGGGGGGGGGGGGGGGGGGGGGGGGGGGGGGGGGGGGGGGGGGGGGGGGGGGGGGGGGGGGAGGGAATTGGGGGGGGGGGGAAAAAAAAAAGGGGGGGGGGGGGGGGGGGGGGGGGGGGGGGGAAAAGGGGAACCGCGCGGGGGGGGAAAAAACCCGGGGGGGGTAAGGGGGGGGGGTTTGGGGAATGGGGGGGGGGGGGGGGGGGGAAGGAAGGGGGGAAAACGGGGGGGGGGGGGTGGGGGGGGAAAAACCGAAGGGGGGGGGGCCGGGGGGGGGGAACCCGCCCGGGGGGGGGAAAAGGGGGGGGGGGTGTGAAAGGGGGGGGGGGGGGGGGGGGGGCCCTTAAAAAAAAAGGGGGGGGGGGGGGGGGGGGGAAAAAAAACCGCGCGGGGCTTTTCGGGGGCTTTGGGGGGTTTTTGGGCGGGGGGGGGGGGGGGGGGAGGGGGCCCGGGTTTAAAAAGCGGGGGGGGGGGGGGGGGGGGGGGGGGGGGGGGGGGGGGGGGGGGGGGGGGGGGGAATTTTGGGGGGGGGGGGGAATTTTTGGGGGGGGGCCGGGGGAAAATAGGGGGGGGGGGGGGGGGGGGGGGCCCGTAAGGAAAAAAAAGGGGGGGAATTTATTTCCCCCTTGGGGGGGGGTTGGGGGGGGGGGGGGGGGGGGGGGGTAAAAGGGGGGGGGGCGGGGGGGGGGGGGGGGGGGGAGGGGGGGGGGGGGGGGGGGGAGGGGGGGGGGGTTTGGGGGGGGGGGGGAGGGTTGGTAATTGGGGGGGGGGTGGCCACCAAGGGGGGGGGGGGGAGGGGTGGGGGGGGTGGGGGGGGGGACCCTTTTGGGATCCAAACCCCAAAATTTAAAAAACAAAAACCAAAAAAAAAAAAAAAAAAAAAAAAGGGGGCAAAAGGGGGGGAAAAGGGGGGGAAAAAGGAAAAAAATTTGGGGAAGGGGGGGAAATCGGAATTTACAAAAAGGGAAAAAAAAGGGGGCAAAGGGAGCCACCCGGGGGAACGAAAAAGGGGGGGGGGGGTTGGGGGGAAAAAGGGGTTTTTTTTTCGGGGGGGGGGGGGGGGGGGGGGGGGGGTGGAAAAAAAACGGGGGGGGGGGGGGGGGGGGGGGGGGGGGGGGGGAAAAGGGGGAGGGGGGGGAAAAAGGGAGGGGGGGGGGGGGGGGTAAATCTTTTTTCTTTAAAAAAAAAAAAAAAAAAAAAAAGGGGGGGGGGGGGGGGGGGGGGGGGGGGGTTGTTGGGGGGTTTTTTTTTTTAAAAAAAAAAAAAAAAAAACAAAAGGAGGGGGGGGGGGGGGTTTTTTTAAAAAAAAAAAAAGGGGGGGGAAAAAAAAAAGGGGAAGGGGGGGGGGGCCCCAACATTTCCCAATAACCGAACCAATTTTTTTTTGGGGAAGGGGGAAGAAAAGGGGGGGTTTTGGGGGGGAAAAAAAAGGGGGGGGGGGGAGGGGGGTATTAACTTTTCTTTCAACGAAATGCTGCAAAAAAGAAGATAAAATCTCATAGGAACAGCCACTATTAACTCTTATTTACATTTCTTACACGGCGATTCAGCATTACCTAAATTCCGGGTGAAAACGAAAATTTGTAAGCAGGAAAGTCAATTGTGTTAAGGTATTTACCTTTATTTTCATTCTCAGCTATATATCAACGCCAAATTCGGTAGCTTCAGATTTGGTTTGCAAATAACAACATTATCAAATTAGTAGAACACGCTTTATTTCCATGTTTACATGCGTAGATATGTATATAGATTGCATATGTATATGTAGGTCGATTTAAAGGCAAGATATTTACATATTCCGGCTGATAATTAGAAGCTAGAAAGCTCAATAATTTAGAAATAAATCGAAATTCATAAGCAATATAAGTACATATTTCATAGGCAAGATATTTAGATATATATACACAGTGACCTCCAAAAAATGCAAAATAAGTTTTTCAAGATTTTTGGAAAATAAATTATACAAGTGGTTTGTAAGTTGGTGTTTGTGTAAAAAGTGACTAAGTGCACATCAGCTCTACCGTGCGATTTTTGGTTTAGATGATACTGTGGTTCTTTGTTGTTAATCAAGAAATATTGATATTTTTTTTAAACAAATTTTTACTGCTTATTAAATTTAATTAAATTCAATTTCTAAGTCCCAAAAAGACGTTTATATGTTTAGAAAAATTTGAAAATATTACCTATAATTTTACCATTATTTCTTTATTCATTTAGAATTGTTGATATCTCGAATCGGCAGAGGGCAAGACTGAGATCTGGCAGAGAACTTTACTCTTTAAAACAATAGATAATAGACTTAATCGTGCTTAATTAGTCATTAATAACATTTTTTTCGTATCGTGTTTTTAGTAAATAACCGTTAAGAAAAAAATGTCTCGAATTAATTCATTTTTGTTGCAAACCCTTCAATTGATATATTATATTATAATTTGGAATCACCTTTCTCAATAATCCAATTTGCCCTTAATTAGTCGAAAATTTACTATTAAATTGACCTTATTGTCGAACATATAAACATAAATATTCTTGGTATTAGCGATTATTGTCAAGAATACTTGAATATACTGAAGACTAATCTGAATATGGGGGAGGGGGTACACTTCGACTATTAATAAATCTACTAGAATATAAGGCAACTCTGTCTCTTGATAAGACAATATATTTTTACAGACTAAAATTCCCAACGAGTAATCTCCGTTGTAATAAAGTCGAATATAACAAAACACCATTCGGTAGTAATTTAGCTTTTTGCGCCCAGAAAAACAGAACAGCTTTATATACCTCAGGGTTACTGTAATAAATTCAAAGTACATATAGATTACGAATAATATAGTAAGTAACAAAAACTGGTATACGATTCTGATAATGTGGATACTTCCTTAGATTTAATCGCTAAGAAGATAATCAACTACATCGAGAACTGTGCGACAAATATGCGAATAAAAAGACGCAAAAAGGGATACTATGGATAACACAAACTTGTTAGCTATACTTGTTTATACAAGATATCCTAAAATACAAAAATTCCCGAACGAAATCAACATAAAAAATGAATATAAATAATACCGGAATTGTCTTAATAACATTTATTAAGAATACCAAGATACATTATTATAAAGCACAGTTTGACCTAACTAGAAATAATCCGCAACAATTATGGAATTGTGTTAAGTAATTTGAAAATAAAACAACTGATAAAGTACAAACAATATTAAACTAAGTGATGGTGTCAATACTTCTAAAGAAGTGGAAATAGCGGATTTTTTGGGAACTTTTTTCAGTAACATGAGGATGAGGAGATGAGGAGATGAGGAGGAAGTTAAAAATATTATCTTTATTTAGTTTGTTGAGGCTGTTATTCAGTACCTAATGTAGATAATGGATTGCATGCCAGACAGAACCAAACCGGTGAGAGTTAATCACCTTGGCAGATTCCCTTCTTGATTTCAACTTGACCTGTGTCACCTCCAGAGATCCATATGATTGTTATCCATGACTCCATAAAATGTTGGAGAAGAGCTCTTATTCGACGGCAGATTTTGTTTTCCAGGACTTTCAGTAGCCAATCGTGATCAGTAGCCAATCGTTGCTGTAATCGATGTAATACATATTGTAACGTTTTATTTATTTCGGGTTCGTGAGGTGTGAAAAATTAAACTCGCACTTTTAAACTAACACTATTTATTTAATTACTACAACTACTGACTAACTAACTATGTAACTATACTAATTTATTTTTATACAATTTATATTAGAGCGTTGCACGGAACGCCGCGCCGATATTCAAAATAGGAACTACTCTCCCGCGTCGAAACCCCGCGTTATATCTCCTTGCGGACATATCTCGAAGCTTCCGGGCAGTTCGACTTCGCGAGCCGCCGCGATCTCTCCAGGCGTTTCCACATACGTCTATCAGACGACGCGGTCGGCTGGTATCGAGGGAGGCAGGGGCGGACTGGCCCAGCGTTCGTAACACTGCCCCCTCCTTAAAGACATTTCGTCTCGAATTGTATCGTCCTCTGGTCCGTGTCGATACCTGCAGAATGACCCATTCTTGCATCGGGAGGTCTGGTAGAAGAAGCAGTCCACAGTCTTCTCGTTGAGTGATCTCCTGGGGTTGTAACAGCATACCAGAATCTCAATTCCAGTAAACCGGAAGAGGACTTCTAGCATACTCCTGATCACCCTCCAATCCAGGCCATCTAGTCCGCTGGCTATCTTCGGTATCGCCAAACTGCTTATGCTCTGGGACAAGAGCACATCCCTCAGCTCGACTAGTGTGTCCCAGACAGTTTGATAAGTTGGTTTATGGTGCGATAGCTGCTTGGTCACCAAATAGAAAACGGACCTCTCTTTCTCCTGCTCGGCCGCCGTGATTTGAAGGACTCGTCCAACCTCTGGTCTTTGTCTGCGTAACTCCTCCAACTGTCCAAACGCCTTCTTGAAGATAAGTGCAATCCCTCGGGACATTCGGAGGTCCGCTGCCACACAGTGAGCAAGACAGAAGTCAGCAGGAGTCTGGAACAGGTCACGTGGTTCTTCTCGCGTTACACCGTAGCGAGCTTTCTGGCCGTTGGAATGAAGCAACATGAATTCCTCGAAAGAGAGCTCGCTGTCTGGTGGACTGACGTGTCGAACTCTGGCTTCAGCTTGTTCGTCATTGCTTCCGGCGAAAGGGGCTAAACGGTTGAAGTGGACCACCCTGGGTTTTCCTCTTGGCAACTTCTGGATTCGGTAGACTACATCGTTAATCCGGGTGACGACCTCATACGGACCTTCCCAGGAGCTTTGAAGTTTTGGAGATAACCCACGACGACGTTGTGGATTATATAACCAGACTTGGTTGCCGGGCTGGTACCTGCCATCGTTGGCGTTGATGTCGTAGGTCTCCTTCATGCGGTCGCTGGCGCCCTGGATATTTGAACGGACTCGTTCGTGGATGTCGTCCATTCTCTGGCGTAGAGTACTGACGTAGTCCTCTCCAGCCACGTCGTCCCCTGGTGTACAGCCGAACTTCAGGTCACAGGGTAGACGCAGTTCACGGCCCATGACGATGCTTGCAGGTGTTTGCCCAGTTGTTTCGTGAACCGACGACCGGTAGGCTAACAGGAACATGTGGAGATACTGGTCCCAGTCCCTCTGGTGGTCAGAGACTACTTTGGATAAGTACCGGTTGATGCTCCTATTCATTCGCTCGACCATTCCATCTGACTGCGGATGCAGTGCAGTTGTCCTCGTCTTACGGATGTCGAGTGTACGGCACACATTCTGAAACAGAATCGACTCGAAATTTCTCCCCTGGTCCGAATGTAATTCCAGAGGTACACCAAATCGACAAATCCAGTCCTTGATGAGAGCGTCCGCCACAGTAGAAGCCTCTTGGTTTGGAAGGGCATACGCTTCTACCCATTTGCTGAAATAATCCATCACGACGACGATGTATTTATTTTCATTATCTGTTTCCGGAAACGGACCTGCTACATCGATGGCAATTCTTTCAAACGGACTACCCACGTTGTATTGTCGCATTGGAGCCTTCGGGTGCCGTTGCGGACCATTACTCGCAGCGCACACCACGCATTTCTTGCACCACTCCTTCACGTCAGTAGTGCAGTTCACCCAGTAGAAACGCTCCCTAACTTTTCCCAGCGTCTTCGTTACTCCTAGGTGTCCGCCAGTGCTTCCATTGTGGATCTCCTCCAATACCTCTGGCACTCTGTTTCTGGGGACTATCAGTTGTTTTCGCTCTTCGGTACCATCTGATTTCTCCAGAACGCGTTTTAAGAGTCCGTCGCTTAAGACGAGGGAATTCCACTGAGCCCAGTATGACTTTACGGTTGGTGAATACCGCGATACCTCCTCCCAAGTGGGTTTCCGATCTTCTTTCTTCCAATTCACAATTGGCTTCAGATTCGGGTCATTCTCTTGGTCTTTCAAAACCTTTTCCGACAGCCAATCATCGTTCACCACCGTCGTTCTGTATACTAAGATGTCCTTTTCTTCTGCCCGCTGACAATGTTTGCAATCCTCAAAGCAGGGTCTTCTGGATAGCGCATCAGCGTTGCGGTGAACTTTGCCTGCACGATGTTCGGTGTCGAAATCAAATTCTTGGAGTCGCTCTATCCACCTGGCTACCTGTCCTTCAGGATTCTTGAACTGTATAAGCCATTTTAGCGCCGCATGGTCCGTTCTCAGCAAGAATTTCCTCCCATACAGGTATTTATAGAAGTGTTCGACAGATTTCACTACCGCCAGTAGCTCCCGCCTGGTAACACAGTAGTTTCGCTCAGGTTTCGACAAGGTTTTACTGAAGTATCCAATAACCTTCTCTTGGCCGTCCTAAATCTGAGACAAAACTGCTCCCAAACCTACATTACTGGCATCGGTATCCAAAATGAATTTTCCATCTGGGAGAGGATAGCTCAGGATAGGTGCACTCTTCAACGCTTCCTTTAAATGTCGAAACGCTTCACTGCATTCATCGTCCCATTGGAACCGTCTTTCTCCTTCCGTGAGTCGAGTCAGTGGCTTGGCAATATTGGCAAATCCGGGCACATATCGACGATAGTAAGTGCATAACCCGAGGAAACTTCGTAGATCATGCTTATTGCCGGGTACTGGCCACTCTCGCACTGTTTTGATCTTCTGGTTGTCCACTGCCACTCCTTGACTGGAAACAACATGGCCCAGATACCTCACTTCCTTCTGGAATAGATGACACTTTTTCGGGCTAAGCTTTAGGCCAGAGGTTCGCAAACGTTGAAAGACCTCCTCCAGATTTTTCATGTGATCCTCAAAGGATTTTCCAACCACGATGATGTCGTCAAGGTACACAAGACATGTCTTCCAAGAGAGTCCTTTTAACACAGTTTCCATCAGCCTCTCGAAGGTTGCCGGAGCGTTACATAATCCAAACGGCATTACGGTAAACTGCCATAGTCCTGTACCCAGAGTAAACGCAGTTTTCTCTCGATCCCGGTGTGCCAACTCTACTTGCCAATATCCACTCTTCAAATCTAGGGTTGAGAAAATCTTTGATCCTGATAGAGTATCCAAGGTGTCATCGATTCTAGGCAATGGATAGCTGTCTTTCTTTGTCACGTTGTTTAATTGACGGTAATCCACACAAAATCTGGTAGAGCCATCTTTCTTCTTTACCAATACAATTGGTGAAGCCCACGGACTATTAGATGGTTCAATGACCCCATCTTTTTCCATGTCCTGCACGATTTTATCGGCTTCCTCGCGTTTGGCTAATGGCAATCTTCTTGCTGTTTGTCGGATGGGCCGAGCGTCGCCCGTGTCAATTTTGTGTCGGATTACATTTGTCCTGCCCTTTCCACCCTGCCCATCATCGAAAATATCTGCGTACTTAGTAATCAGACTCCTTAGCTTCGTCGTTTGATCACTTCTCAAGGATCTTGAGGACGATGATAGGAGGTTTGCTAACTCGCCTGTAATCTTCCTAACTGAATTTTCTTGAGCATCTAATTTTCGGATGACGGAGGAAACCGAGGAACAGTACCCTAAAACGATTCCTTTTCTTAGATTTACTGGGTGGTGATTAAGGTTCATTATTCTCACTACTGTTTTCTCGGTCAACAACAGAGCTTTTCCTACAGCGATTCCCCTTGCTACCTCGCCGTCGTGAGATCTTGGCTCAAACATCATTATATTTCCAACACACGGGTTACCGGCCAAATGAGCGTCCAAGATCATTTCACTTCGTTCTGGCACTGCCGTATCCTCTGCCAGGACAACTCGAATTGTTTCCTCCGTCTTTCGATGTAGTACGATTTCCTCGCCATTTATTTTCAGAACATTATTCTTGAAGTCCAGTTCAAATCCCTTGGTGTTCATAATGTCCATTCCAAGAATAAGTTCATCCTCAATTTCAGCTACCAGTGCTCGATGTTCAAACGACACGTTTCCAATGACAATTGTGACGTTGGTCTCACCGCGAATGGTAGCGGGATCTCCAGTTGCAGTACGTAGTCGCCAGCTGGTCGGAGTAATTCTTGCCGCTGTTCCAACAATATCTGGTCTAATGATAGTTCTCGTTGCACCCGTATCTAATAGCAACAGTCTCTCTTTTCCATCGACTAGTCCATCGACAAAAACACTATTAGACGGGTGTTGAAGAGATGCGACTCGTGCAATTTTCTTTGGGGCTTGCTTCTTAGAGGTTGACGATTGCCCCTTACGGTCAACCTCCTTTAGTTTCCCGACGAGGGTGACGTTTCCTTATTTCTAGGGCAGCGACTACGGACATGTCCAACCTTACCGCAATTCCAGCACCGAATTTGCCTCTTTTCCAACATGCCCTCGACGACTCGCCTAATTTCTGCTTCATTGCAGGTTCCTTCTTCAACACCTTCCTCCACCCTACGGACCTTAGCTTGACCTCTGCAACTCTGTTTAGTAGCTTCGAATTCCAAAGCTCGCGCCAAAGCATCCACCAACTTGCTGGGACGAGCGAGAGTCAGAGCTTGACGGGTCTCAGTATCACGCAGACCATCTAAAAATGCCTGCACGGCTAGTCGTTCCATGACGTTCTCCGGCGTAGATGAATATGCCAAACGAACTAACCGCGCTATGTCCGCTTCAAATTCCTGCAGAGATTCGTTATTTTTCTGACAGCGGTTCTTCAACTGCGAGTGGTAGACATGCTCGAGATGGGACTGACCATAACGCATTTCGAGGTGTTTAACTAGTTGATGGTAATCATCTTGTTCTTCAAGAGAAAGCGTCTGTAAAATATCTGTGGCGTCACCACGTAGCGCCAACGTCAGCGCTGTAGCCTTCTCTGCCAACGACCAACCATTTGCCCTCGCTGCAGCCTCAAATTGTCGTAGATAATTGACCCATGAGCTCTTACCATCAAACTGTGGTGGTTTCATACGAATTTTCGAAATTTCCACGTGACTGCTCAACTCGGGTTTACTCAACCTGTCAGTGTCGCTACCAGGTGACTTCAGAGTGGTATTTATCATGCGTTGTTGTTCCCCACCTTCTAAAACCAACGTTGCAAATTTCCTTTCCATTTCTAGAAACTTATTCTGGAATTCTTCTTCTACGGTAACTAATTTATTTTCTATTTCCTCAAATTTTCCGTCCACATATTCACCTATTTGTTTCTGGAGACAACTAGAATTTTCCGTAATTTTCTTTAAAGTTGTATAATTTTCCAGTAGTTTTTGATCCATATTTTCTATTAGTTTCTGTTCCATCTTAGTGGAATTTTCGACCAACTTTTGCTCCATCCCTCTTAAGTTATCAGAATTTTCGACCAACCTTTGCTCCATCCCTCTTAAGTTTCCAGACGTTTCTTCCAATTTCTGTTGCATTTGGGTGGCATTTTCTAAAAGTTTCTCTTCTAGATTTTTCTCTAAGCTTCCAGAGTTTTCTAATAATTTGTTTTCCAAACTTTGCAACGCCGAATTTATATCGCCAGCAATGTCGAATAAATATGTATTAGGGTTTTCACCTTCATTTTCCAAAGCTTCTCGAAGTCTATTTTGTAGATCGGCCTTTTTCCCTGTCGTCTCGCACTCCCGTTCTTCGAGTTCTCTTTTCAAATCCGCCACTTTAAGGTCCTTCAAAAATACCTGTCTTGAAGCCATTTCACTTAATTTATTTATCGCGAATTTATTTATTTAAATGTTTTTATTATTGTTTTTTTTTTTCACACGCAACACCTGACACCAATGTAACGTTTTATTTATTTCGGGTTCGTGAGGTGTGAAAAATTAAACTCGCACTTTTAAACTAACACTATTTATTTAATTACTACAACTACTGACTAACACTATTTAACTATACTAATTTATTTTTATACAATTTATATTAGAGCGTTGCACGGAACGCCGCCCCGATATTCAAAATAGGAACTACTCTCCCGCGTCGAAACCCCGCGTTATATCTCCTTGCGGACATATCTCGAAGCTTCCGGGCAGTTCGACTTCGCGAGCCGCCGCGATCTCTCCAGGCGTTTCCACATACGTCTATCAGACGACGCAGTCGGCTGGTATCGAGGGAGGCAGGGGCGGACTGGCCCAGCGTTCGTAACAATATGCATTGATGCTTACAACCCGCTGCGCCTCAGATATACCACTTTTGTCCTTCCTCAATGATGTTATTTTCCAAGCAGTGACGATATTTTTTTTTTATTTATGATGGATTAAATAACTTATATATTGTGGACAGACACGTGATGGGTCGGTAGTTCCTCGATTGTGCAGCATCACAACCTTTTTGAAAAGCATGTACAAGCCTGTCATCAGGAATTCAGGTAAGACATGAGGGTTGTTGATCGTCATCGTGAAACACTTTGCCAAAATATCTGGAGACGCAGAAATTCAACCAGAAATTGGGTATCCCATCGGGGCCTGGTGCTTTCCAATTTTTGATCCTCTTGATTGCCGAGGTTACATCCTCTTTGGTGGTACTTCCAACACATATTTGGTTGAGACCTTCATTGTGTGATTGTGTTAGACCATATAAACTGAAACAAATTAATCAAAATTTAACAGAAGCGTTATACTTTATATACCTGGTTCCTATTAAATTCTGGTTATTTTGTTTCTGTTTATATAGTCGCCATAACACAATATCAGTTTATATGTAAACTTACATCGTACATAAAAAAATTTGTAGTTTATAATATAGTCGCCATAACACAATTTTAGTTTATATGTGAACTCACATCGTACATAAAAATAAGTCAAATGCCCACCTTTAATACCTAATAACTAAAACCTGGATCTCTATCGTACATTCCAGGTTATTATATCTCCAGTTTATTATATCACTGTATTTATATGAATTATAGAATATGAAGTGAGGAATAAATATAGGTATTTAGTTATATAGAATACCTACTCTTTGAAACAAAAAGTTGGGGTGACTTCTTAAGGATTGTAAGACACAACACAGATTTTGAACGGTAAACAAAAGTTGTTTTCGTACCATTTTCAGGGTTTTCTTCTTTCACGTTCGTATCTTTATAAATAACGGAGACATCGCCTGTAACGTCATTCTGAGACACCCGATATACAGGGTTTGTCCGGAAAGTAATGTCAGTGAATTTTTTTCCCGAAACTGTACGCGCCAGCCCGCACTTTACGTGCTGGGATTGTGGTGGGGGGGATCTGGCAACAAGATCCAACAAGCGTCAGTTGGCTACCGGTCGTTGTAGAGGTCGCATCACTCGTTCTTTGAGAGTCGTTACAGTGACCCGGTGCAAGAAAAAATGCAACGTTCGCTTGAGCAACGGATGGCGATCAAGTTTTGTGTGAAACTGGAGAAACTAACCGTCGTCTAAGTGTCCGTCTAATTTCCGAAACATTAGACATTATGAAAACCATTGTTCACGCAATTGTGTCGGAGTCTTTAGGAATGAGGAAGGTGTGCGCGAAGCTCGTGCCAAAAGTGCTAACGGACGATCAAAAAGCGAGGCGCGTCGAAACCTGCCAAGAACTTTTGGACACCTGCGAAGACAACCCCGCTTTCCTTGATGGCGTCATTACCGGGGACGAAATTTGGGTCTTTGAATACGATCCGGAGACGAAGAGGCAAAGTGCGGAATGGCACACGTCCAACTCCCCTCGCCCCAAGAAGGCCAGGATGTCCAGGTCAAAGGTCAAAATCATGACAATGCTGATTGTCTTTTTTGATTGCCGGGGATTGGTCCATCATGAGTTCGTTCCGCAGGGGACAACTGTCACCGGAAAGTTTTACGTCGTGGTGCTGAAGCGGCTGAAACGCAGGGTGAATCGCGTCCGCCCAGACATCTCAAAATCCTGGAAGCTTCACCACGACAATGCGCCTTCGCACACCTGCTTCCTCGTGGCCGATTACCCCGTCAAGGCAGGCATCACCGTTGTTCCCCAGCCTCCCTACAGCCCCAATGTGCCCCCCCCCCCAGACTTTTTTCTGTTTCCGCGCCTCAAAACCCCAATAAAAGGACAGCATTTTTTGTCAGTGAAAAACATTCAGAAGGCTTGCACCGACGCTTTAAAGGCGATTCCGGAAAACGACTACCGTGCGGCTTTTGATGCATGGAAGACCCGCTGGAACCGATGTGTGGACGCAGGAGGAATGTATTTTGAAAGTTTCTAAAGATTTGTACACATAGAACCAACAAAAACCATTTTTCAAAGCTCACTGACATTACTTTCCGGACAAACCCTGTATACACATATGTATAGAAATCGAATTAACAAGTTCTACTATTTTCCCGTGCCTCTACAGAACATGATTCTTGTGTCAGCCTCTTATAGGCCTACTTTGGGACAATTTACTTACACACGGTTTAGAACCCAGAAATACATAAATATTCCAAGATTCCACGAACGCGCTGATTTTGTCAGTAACCCGAATATGTGGAATCTATTGTAGGTAGGTATTACGGCAAATACCTACCTACTCGTATAGTGTGAGATTTATCATCGACCCACATTCACATTGGTTCATTTTAGCTTCCAATGCTGTGTTTTTTCCTTACATAATAACATATTATGTACCTCTAGTAAGAAGTATATAGATTTTATATTACAGACATTATTTAATTTAACTAACACGTGATATAATACACAAAATATCTTAAATTATCATACCATGGTATTTGTATACAACCCTTTCAGACACGCTATGATAAAAATAATTTAAAATTCTGACGCCTGGCATAGAGTATAAGTAAATTTTTTAAATTCAAAAAATTTTTCAATGGTAGGTTCAAGTGTAAAAAGTGTAAAAAGGGTATATATTTGTAAATCTACAGTATATATTTTACACGATGTCCCCTTGTAGGGACAGTGTGCGTTGGAGGAGTAAAATTGTAGAGTAGAAGTAGGTTTTGTAGAGTAGAAGTAGGTAGAATTGGTAGAAAATTAAAAGGACTATAAAGATTATTTTTATATATTATATTTCATCATTATTTAACATGGTATTGTTTATTATTGGTAAAACATTCCTCAGGTTGGTAAAAAGTTCCTCGTCACTTAGGCGCCGTTTTCTTCCTTTTGCAATACAAGATTTTTTGTTATAATTTATAAAAAACCTCGGTAAAATCTCGAAAAAAAAAACAATAAAACAAACACTTTTAGAAACCACCTGTTACCACATGCCCTGTCACAGGAATGACGAACTAATTAGAGAAGTGTTCAGCAGTTTTAAATTTCACCAAAAAAATGGAGGTAATGACAGCATTTAAACTATTATCATCCAGTTTTATCAGATTCGCTTTATTGTTAAAATATTTAAGCAGTTATTTGTGTTTTGTTAGTGTTGTTATATCCTAATTTCATTAAATCCATCGGAGGAAATATGTCTGTATGTAAGAAAATTTAGTTTATTTTAACATTGAATTAGAAGCGTAAAAATGTGAAGCTACTTGGATTTTTCAAATATTTCATTTGTTTCTACTACAATGGGTTATACTGACAACTCCATAGGATAGGTACAACTTAAGGAAGAAGGTCCCCTGTATATTACAAAAGGAAAAACTGTACTAGAACATGGAGTACACACTTATTCCATGTGATTTACGAGGAAAGTATTATAATCAGCTGTGATTGTGAAAGTCGCAGTGCAGCTTTGCCCTTGGCCGCAGTAGACGAAACCTGAAATTGTGCACATTTCTTTTGTAGCTGCAACCGTGAACACTCCGAGAAGTAAAGTCTATTATTGTTTGTTTGTGAGTATCTCTTATATCTCTAGGGTAGGATCGTACTACCTCGTACTATGTTCGTTGTGCGCTATTCACAGGCAAATCTATTCTTTGCCTGTAATTTTTATATATTATATTATTGCAACTCAAATTAATTTACGAGTATAAAGCATAAATTTATTTTGATTGTGTTGACTAACAGGCAATGTTACCATACGGCATCGAATAGTATATTCTACAAGTTATGGAATATGTCTTTCCAAACGTGTTGTAGACCATAGTTTCCGACAATATTTTGAAAATTACAAGTGTTCTATTACAAAAAAAAAAAACAGTTCCGAACCCAAAAACTTCAATGCAAATCCATAAATAAATACTTTATTTGTCAAGCAACCAAACCAAAGTACTTGCGCCAAAAAACCATACGAAATTATTCCACATAATGTTTTGGAATGACTTTTGGTCCAAAATATAATAGTTCTAAATGATATTGTATAGAAAGTCTGTTCTGAAAAACGTAATGAGACAATGCATCATTTGTGCTATTACACACGTATGCTTAATTAAATTAATCATATTTGAACATATCAGCAAGGAGTAGTATCAGTAGGATCAGTAGTATAACTTTGTCCAGCCGCGGGCGCATAAGATCGAGCTGAGGGGCCAAATTGCGGAGTTGAGCAAAATAGAAAGCGGTGGTGACGTCGTAACTCCGTCAATTTTTCGAATTTCACTTTGTCGCTTCGTACACACATTCTTGAAGCTTTTATCTAACAAAATATGAAAAAAAAAATTTTTGAAGCCGAAGAGGTATCAAGCCCCCTTAAGATAACTTAGAAGCGGGAAGACATTTTCGAATTTACATTAACCGTACTGGATGGGTGTATCCATGCCAGCAAAGATTTCAGACAGGTGTGCGCTACTGTATGGAGTAGGTACGTTAAAGGAAATTTGTATCCCGGAGACCTCCTTTGAAAAATGGAAGGAAATACATAATAGCTAAACGTTGCCGATTTTCCTAATTGTATCGGACCCTTAATTGTATCAAGATGGTAAACATATGTACAATGTGTACGTTTGGTGAAACCTGCCAAAAGTGAGCATCTCTTCTTCAAATACAGGACATTTTGTTCCATAGTTTTTATGACAATGTGTGGCGTAACGTGGCGTTATGACTAGTGTTTCACTTTTGTTGATTAGAGCATGCGAAAAACCTGCAATTCAAATGTATTTAAGAACAGTTACGCCAATCAAAACTACTCCCGAGTCCCTTGGCACAGAAATCCGATAAATATAACTTGAACCACATTTAAATAAACCTGAAACTACAAAAAATATGCTTCGGTCCGCGTGTAGTGTCTGCTGTGCGTGCATCAATCAACCACCTCTGTGGATTATATAGAAGAAACTCGCTTTTGACGCATAATGGCGGCGCAGAGTGGGCGAAAACGGCAAAATGTTTCTCAAAATAAGATAACTCCCCACAGAAAACTCCGATCTTTGTGATTGTTTATTGGAGCTTAAAATCTTTAATTGTAAAGTTACTGGGATATGGGGTCCCTTATAGGGTGTCTCCCCCCCCCCTTTAAACCTCAAGTCCGCGGCGGACCCTTCCGTTGCAAACCTCCCACACCACTGTGGCCGCGTTCCGGTGTTCACTAGCAGTACTGGCAGTACTGTGAATGCCGTTCCGATTAGGGGACATAGAATTAACACATTTCAAATTTCTATGCCCCTGAAAACAATGGGTTCTGAGTCTAACACTTTGATCGGAAAACATATCCACTACAAGGTACTCTTGATTACTGTCATAGTTTCTTCGCAACTCGAGTTTTAATGATTGGTGGTAGTTTTATAAAATTAAGTAACGAAAACGTTATTTTAAAACATTGAACTAAATATTCTCTAGATGAAACTGAGATGTTTTAACTTGTTTTATACCATTATTAATTTTATTGTTTATTTTTTTTGTCGTCTTGGTATCTGTCAAGATTAAAAAAATGTTTTTTTTTATTACGTTATTAAGATTAGTATTATTAAGATAAAGTGATTTAAATTTAATTTACTGAGCTCTCATTTAAGTTGTAAAACGTGTATTATTTAATACTTTGAAGGCCTCTAACGCCCAAACTAAGCAATTTTTGACTAATGCAAGATTACTTAAATCGGCTAATTTTGGACAAGTGATAGAGTGTTGTAAAGATCTTTTAGGGACACCGTGTATATTTTAATTTAGTTACCTCTCCGTCCCCCTATGGAAGACAAGAAAAGAGGCAATAAAAAACTTTTTTAAAGATTCGCCCGTTGGGTACATACCTATTAAACTTTATATTAAAAAATTTACTTGGTTTATTTTCCAAAGCCGCTCCCTTTAATGATTCCAAGTATTCAACCTAAAGACAAACTCCTCCCATTCTGCGCCAACCCTTTAAGGGATTAAACTCAAAATCTAATCATCCCCAGTTATGTTATTAATGTGTCCAAACAAATTGATTAAGTTTCATCATATTCATACATATATCGCAAAAGCCATTTATTTTCAATATTTCTTGAAAAATGTATATCTCGCCAGAAGATGTTGAAAACAGCTTCCTTAATCGCCAAGTAAATATACAGTAAAAGTATGTACATATGCAGATTCTTCTTATTCATGTGATATTTTCCAAATTCAATATCTGTCAAAGTAACAAAAGGAAACGGAAAACTGATATTTCTATTTCCACCAGCATTTCTTTTCTGAAATTTTATAATAGGTCCCTTAAAAAAATGAAAATTTTGCAAAAAGTATGATACTTTTTTAACTTAACGCTACTATACTTTCGATACTTTAGCATTTCATTTTCAAGCGATTCAAAATATTAAATTTACAATAGTTGAAAGTAAGAATGGCCACGTACTAAAATTGGAACTCAGTTAAAAAAAGAGGGAAATCCAATATAAGCCGAGAAAACCCAAGGGATCAGGTTTTGAATACATTAAAGAATACTGTTTGATACAGGATTGGTCATTAAGCGGGTAATTATCGAGATTTTTATTTGCCATTACAATTTCTATTGATTCCAATTAATTTAAAAAAATATTTCGCAAATATTTTGCAAGCCGTTTCCAAGATTTTATGGTGAGGAAATATTTTTTTTAAATCAATTGGAAAGAAATGAATAGAGGGGCCTTTTTCTCACAAATCCTCATCGTTCCTTTCATTTCTTTCCAATTGAAAAAATTAACTCACATTTTGCCATACTACAAAGAATAAATAAAGCTAGGCCGGCTATTTTTTTAAATATATTTTCACAAGATTTTATCTAAATATGAGGATTTCAAATTCCACTAACCAATCACAGTCCTCCTAAATACTAAATACTCTCGTTAACCCAAACAGTAAACTCTTGGTTATCCGAAACTGTCGGGACCGAATATATTTCGGAATTTATGAACGCTTGCCCGTTTCGTGATATTGAAAATGAAATATAAACTGGAACTGAAACAATTTTATTTGGCTTTACCTATTGGAAGCTACAGGTTATTTATCAAATTCGGAAATTTTTGTTACAACGCAGAGCTCGACACTTTAAACCTCTATGGTAATGAAAGTATAAACCGTATTTTTAAGCGCCTTGTAAATTATATACTCGTGTATTACTTACACCTGCATACCCACAAAAAAATAGATTTAAATGTTTTAATTCTCAGCTTAATTCTCGAGATATACATAGTCAGTTTTGTTTTTTTTTTGTGCCACGGCTTCGAATGATGGCCGATTTTTTTTGTTTTGCTAGATTAAGTTGAATAAAAAGCAGGTTACATCTAATGCAGATTTCAAAATGGTAATAAAAATTGTAGTTTTAATGATTGCTAAAAAAATATATTTATTTATTTAACACTGTTCAACAGGTAAAACCCATTTACTAAGCAGGAAACAAAGAAAAAATTGTTACAGATACATTAATTAAAAAATACAGAATTATACAAACATATAACAATGAGATGTAACTACTCTATTATTATTTAACCAGAGGAGTTACCAATGTTAAGGTAATTACCATATGTGTGAAACTCGATGTAAATTATTTCTTGTCTCGGTTTGTTGTATGAAAACTATGTGAAGATATTAAAAATAAAACAAATATTCAGGTAAAACATGTTTAAAAGCTTTGAACAGTACTTCTTTTTTACAACAATAACTACGACAAAGCGTAGCAAAAGGGGGTAGGTAGCCGTGCTTGCTCATATTAAAAGGAAATAGAGCTTGAGGATTAATTATGTCCCGACCCATATCATTCCTTGGCCAGTATGCATTAATATTCCGTTTGGATTGCGCACTGTTTCCATATTTGTGTATTTTCTACCGATCTGGCATTGTTACTCTGGACTGTCACTAGCGTGGTTGAATGACATATAACTTCTGTGGTTGAATGACATATATTTTTTAACAGTTAAAACCACATACGAGATGTGTAAATTAAGTAATGAGACTGGCAACTTAGCGCCCGATCTAACAACACTGCGAAGACAAGACTTGGAAGGGGGGGGGTAGGTTAACATGTAATGAACCTTCAGTACAAGTTTGAACTTGTTAACGTCATTTGTTTGTGTTTTGTGTATGTTTCCGTAAACCGGTTTTTTCTAGTGCGTTTTAAAAATGACTGACATTAATTTTGATTAATGGCATGCTGCCAGGTTTTGCTTCAGACGTGGACACAGCGCAACGGATACTTTTGCAAAACTTCAACACGCCTACGGAGCCCAGGTTTTTCGAAGGTTTGATCTAATTCGATAAAGAAGGTTAGATAATCATCTAACTGCAATAATTTAAGTCTGCTTCAAGTGTAAACATTTTAAATTTTAAAGCGATTTTGTGTTTGTATATACTTTTCAATCCTCTGCATTTGTTGATGTTTGTAAAGTTTATTTGAAGATTAAGATAAGGGCTTTTATTATTTGTAAATCATCTCGTAACATAATCATTCATGATTCATATAAAAATAGCTAATTATTTTCGTACATTGCTCTAACCTTAAAATATTTTCAAATGCTGGGAATTATTCAACAAAATCGCTGTATTCCCATATTGACACTAGCTCCACAACAATTAAAGTGTGACTGTTTAAAGTGCATTATAGACGTTTTGTAGAGTTAATATCGGTTAAGAGAGCAGAGACAATTAATAGATATTGTCGCCAAGTAAGAAATAATGACATTGTGGGAGGTATATCAAAGACAACAAGCATTTCAAAAGGAAAAAAGGTTTATTGTTTGTCGATACGTTCTTGTTTTGTAGAAGTAGGGATGCCTAATTCAGGCTCACCTTTTCCTACAAAATTTTCTCCTAAAATATCAAGTGACTTCAATTCCAGCTCGGATAATCCTCCTTCAAGTGGCTTTCCAACAGTTTGAGGCAAGCTTCTTTGGATATGTACAGTCTTCTTTTTTTAAATTGTACATATTTAAAATCAGTCCACGTCTGAAAAGGTTAAACAGTTAAATGTTGGTTTTATTTGCTTTTTACCATTTTTCAGTGGTCTTGGCTTCAAATTCAATAGTATTGAGTTTTTATGTTGTTTCAGCCCACAATACACGCATATGTATTGTGGTTTCGGCCCACAATTTCCCATTTGTATCTCGCCCCTACGGGTCAACACATTTTAACAGTAACGATTACAGAATTTTGTTCCACCGCCTCTAAAAGAATTTGCTAATGGGCATCCACTATGAAACTTTGAATGGCATCTCGAAACCTAAAAAATATGAATATGCAATATTAAAAAATAGCAAATTACATATTATTAAGTGCATATGAAGTGCTAACCAAGAGCATCTCTATTATTCATCTACATACCTTATGGATGGGCACAGAACTTACAATAAAGGTTCAATTATGTTCCAGAAAATTTACGAAAATTAACACAAACCCTTTACAATTCATTATTTTTGTGCTTATTATTTTTATAACACATTATGTTTAGCGAGACGCTTATTACGTTTTAAGTTGCCCTCTACACATTCGGTATAGAAATAGTCACAGAAAGGAAAATTGTTGTTATTAGTTATAAAATCCACATTCCCTTTCTTGAAATTTATCGTTCTATTGTAATTTTCCGAGGATACCCGAGGGAAAATTCGATAGCAACTTAGAATTCCAAACTAGTATCGTATCGAGGGAAACTCCTATCGTATCGACCTCGATACGATACCAACTTAGAATCCCTGGGCAGTCTTGCTATTCTGGACAACGCAATCGCATCGTAGGGGTGATTTAGCAGATTCCGATTTACGAAATCCGGATATTCACATGACTGGATATATTTTACCAAATTTAAATGAGTATAGTGTTCCCTCTTGCGAAACCATTCGTTTCTCCATACACGTTTCTTTTTCTTTTTGTCTGAAAAAAATCACTACTGCCCCGACAGATAAAGCTATTTTCATTTTTCGCGACAGAGGTGCCATGGTATCGAAAGCTTGCTTACGGTCGCGAGCTGAGAATATTGTAGAGTACGTAAATGTGTGGGGCAGAAAAGATCGGTCCGAGTCTGGGTCGCAGTCGTGAGTCGGGTCTGAATCTGCTAAGTGAATGGCCCGCTTTAGACGAAAGCATAATACCATTGTGTGAGGACATGAACAAATATCATCTCGGAATTGCACGATAAACCTATATGGTTTAGTATTAACGAAACAAAGGATGTAAAGAACATAACAGACCTAATGTAGTGGTTGGGAGACTGAATGAGGCAAAAGCCATGGAAGGGCATTTGATAACTTCAAAGGCGTTGGAAAGCACAAATACGGAAACAATTAGTGAGTGTGTAACTAGCAGTGTACTGTCACTATGGGGCGAATTTTGAAGTAAATAGACGCCATGTATTGCTGTAACTGACGGATGCGACAGACGTGAAGGCGGCAAGCCAGCGCCGAAAAAGGACATATACTATTTTAGTCCATGTTATTGGAACTAATTGATTTATGGAAACTCGAGTAGCAGTATGGACAAGTTATAGTGTCGGTTACCGTGTGTATGCAAGTTCTGTGTCTTGTGAGTATGTTCCTTTGCCGATTAGTTTAGCTACGACAATCACCATCACGTGTATCACAAGGTAAGACCTGTTTAACATTTCGTGGAAGATAGTGTTATCCTGGAGCCGCCCCTGGTAAAGTACGCGTCTATTATTAACATCCGGGCTTTAGTAATTATACGCCAATTAGTCAATAGAACTCGAAAAGGGATGAGTTTATGACACGATTGATACCTGAAATCCGACTACGGGATACTTTTAAGTTCAGTCCTTAGATGAAAACGTATATGAATTGGACTAGGAAATAGTTGCACTTTTGTTTTTTAATAACAAATTAGTGAAAAAAAATGGAGTTTTTTCAGTTTTTTGCTTATAGAAGAAAAGCTATTGAAGCAATTACATCGCATCCAATAGGAAAGTTGTAGATAATTCAAAAACCTTTAAAATGAAAAATGTCGGCGGCACGCTGACAGCCGAGCGAGGTATAGGTGGCGGGGGAGCGAGGGGAAGCGGCGGCAACGACCAGCAAATTTCGCGCGGTGTTCAGAGGCGTTTTACACCAATTGAATGGCATTTAAATGAAACAAAATAAATGAACGAATTGTAGTTTACACTCTGTAGTTTCTGAATCCGTCGAGAAAATGTTATTTAATCTATCGCTCGACGTGTTATGGAATATTCAAAATACGATGTAAAAAACTTTATTCGACTATTGTGCAAAAACTATTCATCGGACATAATCCAGTTTTTGCACACTCATTCCTCGTGATATTACCTACATTTTCCCACAAGATTGATTCTTCTAATGCAAAAAAACTCGAATTACGAATTTATTAAGAAAAGGTAATTTTTGCGTTTTTTCCGAGTTTTCACAGCGAGTTTTTCAGACGTTTTTGAAATATTCTTTCAAATTGGATGTGATGTGATTGCTTCAATAGCTTTTCTTCTATAAGCAAAAAACTGAAAAAAACTCAATTTTTTTCACTAATTTGTTATTAAAAAAAAAGTGCAATTCATATTTCCTAGTCCTATTCATATACGTTTTCATCTAAGGACTGAACTTAAAAGTATCCCGTAGTCGGATTTCAGGTATCAATCGTGTCATGTCAAAAAGCTCTATTGACTAGCCTATTATACTCATACTCATGTTGCAATCAGGAAAGTTCTGAAAATCCTAATAGCAGAAGTAATTAAGGAATAGCAATTTCCTTATTACAGGAGTTTAGATTAAACAACAATTTTGTGCTTACTAGAGGAAATGGTGTATTCCGAGAACGAATTTCAACTATGTATGTATTTTGTATCTCGCAGCTACCTACACTGCGTTGGCTGATACTCCGCGCCGGGTCATTACAAACTAAGCGGTACGTTCGTACTAAATTTTGCTTATCCAGAACTTAATTGCTCTCTGCTGAGAATCCTAAATAAACTCCAGTTTATACTTGGTATGCATTCCAGTCCTGTTTGCGATGACTTAATAGGAGAGACTTGATTTTTTTAAATATAAGTGCAGTATATTAACTCTGGTAAATTTTGGATTACATCAACTGTATGAGGCGTTCCAAAAATTAACGTCAAACCGAAAAGGGCTTACAGACCAGATCCTGACTGAACATATACCAAAAGAAAAATATGAAAGTGTCTTGGGTCTCAAGATATAACCATTTTTGTAAAATAGGTGAAAATCGCTTCCCCTCAAAGTCGATATTTTTGTGCCGATTTTTTTTTTGTTGTTGTATCAAACTGAATAATATGTCATTAATCATGAATAAACATTTCCACAACGGTAACGGTACTTCAAAAAAAAATCGTTGAAAATCATTTTTTAGGGTTTTGGTTTTTGTCAACGCCCAACTTGTATTATTCATCCTTTATGAAAATGTGTTATCTGGAATCTGCAACTATACTCAAAAAGTTAGCGCATCTAATGCAGATTCCAAAATGGTAATAAAAGTATGTAGTAGCTTTAATTGTTACAAAAAAATGATTGTTATCCAACCACAGAATCACCGATTTCGAGGTACTTTCCCTATGTGTGAAACTCGATGTAAATTGTTTATTATTTCTGTTTTTTTGTATGAAACTGTGTAAAGATATTAAAAATAAAACAATTAACTATTTCAGAACAAAAATGCTTAAATGTTCTCAATATTACCTTTTTACAACAACGGGTGAGACAGAGCATAACAAAAGGGAGCAGGTAGCTGTGCTCGCGCTTATTAGAACGAGATAGACCTTGTAGACCATTAGGAACCGACCGATCTCATTCCTTGGTTAGTACGTTTTACTACTCCTGTTGGATTACGCACTGCTTCCGTATTCGTTATTTGTACTACTGATTTGGTTTTGTTACTCTGTATTTTATTTACGCTAGTGATAGTCGAATAGGGAAAAAGTGCGCAACCCAAACGGAGTAGGAAAACATACTGAAAAAGAAATGACATCGGTCAGGTCATAACTGTCCCCAAACCTAATAACTAATTTTGTTACCATTTTGGAATCTTCATTACATGCACCAACTTTTGAGGATAGTTGTAGGTTCTATGTAGTACATTTTTTATAAAGGATGAATAATAAAAGTTAGGCGATGATCAACAATTAACTTTCATTTGAAACCGTGACACAAAAATATTGACTATGGAAAGTGAGTTTTTACCAATTTTATAAAAGTGACTGTATCTCGAGAACCAAGACACATTCATATATTTTTAGTGTCACATGTCCAGTCACGGCCTGGTTTGTAACTCCCTTTCAGCTTGACGTTGCTTTTTGGGACACGCTAGGTAACAAAATTATCGGTTTTTCGCATTTTTCTCGTAAACGGTAAGTTTTAGCATAAATATAGGTCATACAAAAGTTGTAGATCATGCAATACTCTACAAAAATTGTTCTTATACTTGTTTTTCCTATGAATCACCGCTCCTGAAATATCACTATTTCAAACAACGCTCTTACGCGGCCTGTATACGTCATAGAACGTTGAGTATAAGTAAAAATATCGAAGTATTAGTTTGTGTAACTCACACACTAAAATACCCAAACATTAAATTATTGAAATTATATGATATCTGAGTGAATATACACTCAGTCCCTAATTCCGTTCGCCCGTATAACCTTGAGCAAGAAAAATATTAAAGTTGCGGAATGACGTCGTCAAACTACAAAAACATCTTTATCTTTTGATGTAACGCAATTTTTTGCATATACTCACAACAAAGCTCACTTCATTTCAATGTTATGTGAAAAATTTACAGCTACGGACATTTTGGTGAAACAAGCTGATAATGATGCTGATGTCCTCATAATTGAAATACTTCTGAATTGTTAATACTACTGACTGCGCGAACTCTAATTGATAAGATTATTTACTTTTTAAAACCTGGGTAAAGTACAAACAAAACTATACTTATCGGAAAGTCTATCCAAATGCATATCCAAAATGTCAAGCTCATATCTTATTTTTACAAGCATTACATGGCTGTGATACATCAGCAATTTTCAAAAGGGGTAAAACGTCAGTATTAAATTGTTAGAAAAACGTAATACTTTAATTGATTACACAGAAGTATTTAAAAAGATTAACTCTTCCTCACATGTCATCATTACAGATGGGATTCGTTTTCTTTTCGCTATATATGGAGCTCCAAAATATTATTATAAGTTTTGTAAAAAATAGACGGAATAATAAAAGAATGCAACTATCTTGTCTTCCTCCAACATCTACTTCTGCTTATCAATAGTTATAATAATACTTAATAAGTTCAAGTCTGGCTAGGCAATCAACTGGACCCAGAAGACTGGGGTTGGAAATTAATAGACAACAGGAGCCAATTCAAACCTTACTCCAATCTGCTCCAGAAAAACTTCTTAACACTATTTTTTGCAATTGCAAGAAAGGTTATAGTAAAAATTGTAGCTGTAAAAAAGTCTGATTATTTTGTTCGCCAGTATGTATCAATTTTCAAGGCCTGTCTTGCTCCAATATAGCATCAAATACAACATATAAGGATTCTTATGGTATCAATGAGGAGACAGCTGATGCATTTTTCTTCTTAGAACAATCTACAAAAATCCAACAGGAAGAGGAAGAAAAAAGCGAAGAAGGCATTACTATTGAAGCAGCATTTGAAGATTACCTGTCAGACTAAAATTATCTCAAAATCAACAATAATCTGTTCCACTTTAATCATTACCAATAGTACCACTTTTTTAAATCAATAGAATAATGTCTAATATAACTTAGACAATAAATCGTGGAGTACGAATCGAATCGGAAACCACGTTAAAATAATGCGCCAAGTATACTACCTCATAGGTGGTGAGGAAATAACTTCTCCAACTTTTGAAATCGCAATATCTCAGGAATGGTGATTCGTAGGAAAATAATTGCATAGTATTCTCTAGTCTAGTCTACATATTCACTCTTCTCTGATGTATTCTTACGATAACACTTACTGTTTACGAGAAAAATGTGAAAACCCGGTATTTTTGACCTTTGGCCTTGAAAATATTAATTTTGCAGACATAGGATCGATGGTGACTTTTGATATTTTATTTGTAATAGTGTATTTAAGACCTATACCAATTTTCAGCTCTATGCGAATTTTTGCGAAGTTAAATGTCCATTTGACTGGATTAGTAAACCCTATACTTTATTTAGAAATGTTACAATTATATTACGTTACATTTATTTATGTACAGTGTTTCACAGTCAAGTCTCCAGCACTAGCAGTCAATGTTTTTTTTCTTTCAAATCGGACACCAGTACGAAAGACGTGTTAATTACAATAAATACCATGCCGTCAACCGCCGCACAGATTTTGATCTCCCCATTTTTTATCAATTAAAACATTTCGATTGTGGAACCACTTAAGGGATATTTTTAGGTAGTCAAGCTGATTTGACATAAAATATTAAAATTCTTTGGTTAAAGCATCCGTTTAAACATCGAGGGGAATGGTCGTGCGTATCTGACAGCTACGCAGGTAAAAAAAAAACTCATAGCCATCAATCAAATCAATCGCAGAAACAGAAATAATGTCACGCAAGAAATATTCCTTGGAAATTATTTGAACTGGCATGGCATATGAAATAAATTTACCAAAAATAGTTTTTGTTTGTGAGACATTACATTTCAATATGTGACTTACGATTCATCAACGTTTTCATCACGATCCGTTAGTTTCGACTTGTTGACACAGTTACGCACTCCCAGAGTAAGAATGTCTGCTCTGTGCTCTGTTCGTGATCGTGTTATTGATAACACAACGGGTAGTGAGTTTTACAGACTCATAATTTTCAAATGTACATATCTTTGTTCACAAGTGCTCACAAATTTTGCGATCGAAGCTATGTTTGGATGGCCTACCTTGCAGGCGCTAGCCCAGTCCAAGTTCATGAGCCCAAATCAAAGTGAACAACAAAGTGCTTGAGTTGTCAAAGGGTGAAAGCGAGCACAAAAACTTGCGAATTCATATTTCGACTGCTTTTGGGGGTGTGGACGCACAATTGTTTTTTGAGCAATAACATGGCGACTTCGGGGAATTAAAACCAACCCTATAGGCTGTCGAAATTTAAAAACAGCAAGTCTCTAACTCGAATAGAATGCAAATGGCGCTAACCTAAAAAGTGTTACGCTAATTTTGACGAGCAGTTTATTTGTCACGTACCTACCTACTTTAATTTTTCTCAGGAGGAACAGTAGTACCTATGTGGTTTAATGTAATGAGTTTCCAAATATCATAAAATAATTAGAGCTGTATAATAACGAGCCATCCAAAAAAAAACGTCATCAAAGTTGACCGAGCAAAAAAATACATGTTTCTATTCTATCTTTTCTAATTTATGATCGCTATTTCCATGTCGCCTGTTCATCGCCAGATTTGATGAGTTTTTTTTTGGATGGCTCTATGTTTATATAATATTCATTTTCAATGACGTGTCAAAACGTTATAATTTCATTGTTCGTGAATTTGTGCATTATTATGTTTTGCTAAAAATACTACCGAATTATTTTCACACCATTTCCTTTTGGTGAGATAATAATTATTAAAGATAAATTGACTATTGATCCATGTTCCGTTTTCATTCCAATTTGTGGTTCAATTCTTATTAAAATTATTTATTATTAAATTAGGTTTCCCAGAATACAGTTTTTATTTTGATTTTTCTGGTAAACAGGTAATTAGGTATTGTACCAACAGTCGTCTTCATTTAAGACGGAATTTTCATTTTTATAGTATATTTTAGTTGTAGTAGTTTCACGTATGCAAAAAGTAATGCATCTATAAATTTAGACGTATGTGTCCTTATGGATTTTTCTCTCAGTTGGTCTAATTAATTTCCCTAATTAATTTCTCCTCGCGTTCAAACCTCTCTTTACTGAGAGGGAGCTTAATAAACGGTGACTTAGAAAATGGAAACTTGTTATTTTATGTGGAAAAGGATAATGTGAAGGATCAAGGATATGGATGTATTTTTGAGAGTAGCGGTAACATGCTTAACTATTAGTAGCGGTAACATGCTTAACTACTCCACTATTCAAATAACTAATACATATAAAAAGGGTCATTGTCACCAACATTGTCATCATATATAAATTTTATATTTAGAAAATGGTCATTTAACTTTTTTAACTTAACGTAATGTAACTTGTAACTTAACGTTAACTTGTAACTTAAAGAAATAACTAAATTGGGATTTTTGTGTTAAAAATCGCTAATACGTCACCAACACACCTGGGGTCTGGGGCAATACTCGAACTCTTCTTTGGTTTCCGATTCAAATTTATAAATTTAACTCATAAAGAAGATTAGCACTGAACGGTGACAAGGAGTTTCTCGTTCCCTTCATGTCGCTGAAAGAAATCTCCGTTACATTGAAAACACCTTTGATGCATACAAATACTCATACGCCGGATACATTATTTTTCCAATATGTGTCGTAGCCAGAAGCGAGATAAAGTATTCATCTGAAGCATGGCTTTACGGATTTTAAGGTGGGGAAATTCAATAGACACCTTACATAAAAAATAAATAAAATAAATCACACCACAGAAATTGACATTCTCCCCTCTAAGAGTCATTACAACTGTGCAGAGGGAGAATACACATGGAAAAGACGTAGGACACACAACCAAACCCTGTGACAGGTGCCAATTGCCACAGACGGGATTCGAACCCGCGCGGATAATAGCTCTCGGATAATCGCCATCTACTCACCTGGCGCTTTACCCACTGAGGTATCGCCGCGGTATAATGTATATAGACGTGAGGCAAATCTGAGAAGACCATGAAGTCTTAACCTGATAACACTAGTCTGTAGTTGGCGACAGCGGTTAGTGATAAGTTGCAGTCACGTTGTATAGTATACAGTTAGTTAGTTACGTTGTATAGTATACACTATATACAGTTAGCTTGTAACCCACAAGCTGTACACATGTGAAAAGCAAGTGCCATATATTATAAAATATCATCATAGCTTTTTTTTGTATGCAGTGTCTATACGATTCCCTTGCATATATTTGGTAATCCACATACCTACAACTAAAACACATTGTAAGTTTCCTCGACCAACACAAAATTATAAAAGAACCGGAGTATCCGAATACGGATACTCAGAGAATATAAAAACGATGGAGCGAAACCGTAATTAAATGGAAAATGGGTATAGGCTCTGCATAAGTTCTGTTAATGATGTAAACTTTTGTACAAGCTAACAACGTTTCATATACGTCAAGTTTTATAGTTCAGAAATATTTTGGATCATTATCTTTTACCCCCACAAAAGTTGAGACTAAAGTTATTGAACATCGATCTAACAACACCATTCGTGAAAGATGTTACATTTATTTTGAAATGCATATTATAAACGAATCACTTAAAGTTAAGTAAGATAGTTATACAAGTTATGTTATATTATTGTAAACAAATATTAATAATATTTTTTCAGATTGCCAGCAACGTGTTGAGGAAATTTTGTGTTATTTTTAAATTTTTCTTATAATGCACCTGAAAGTGAACATTGTGACCAGATATGTCACTGAGAAGATGATAATTGTTATTAACCAGTTATTAACAACAAAATGTTTGAATCATATTCAAAAGTAGATCTATTCAAGTAATGAATAAAGGCGGAAAAGGAAAATAATATAAAGGCCAATTCTCGCTATCGAGCCACTAACGGTTCACTCCCGTTCCGCTCTCGGTTCACTAAAATCCCATCATATTCACACTGTTGTGCTGCTTTCGAGCATATTCAGTTCAGTTCAGAGGAAATAGTTCGCGTACCAAATCGAATATGCACAAAGAGCGGCAAAAAGTAATATGCAATAAAACCGAAACAAGCAAATTTTGGCACAAAGCCCAAAACAGGTTAAATTTTAATTACAAAAAATGCATATTGTAACTGCCATATCACCTTTCGATCGTCAACTGTTTTTGAGAGATAACACCACCCTTATTTGTTATGTGTATATATATGGCAATACTATTTTTTGTATTGGTTTTGGTAAATCTGAAATTATTTAACAGGACTGCATATAAATTTTACCATTTTGCATTAGAAAACTTTACACGAAAATTAAATAAGTCATTAAACCTAAATGAAAATTATGAGATACAAATTTTATTAATTGTAATATGTACTTTTTTTTTCAAGAAACCCTTACAGGAGAAACATATATATAAATTTTCCGATGAAAATGAACACGATTTATTGCACTACTGTCTGATTTCAGCAAAACGACAGACCTCCGCACTTTACTCAACCTTTTAGACTACGTGAATTTTTTTTCTAGGCGTTGGATTGGTAGAAGAGGTTCAATAGAGTGGCTTCCATAAGATCTCCAGATTTTAAGCCCTTGGAAGATATTCTTGGGGATATTTGAAGGCAAAAGTCTATACTATCAAACCAAAAAAATTAGAAGATTGAAAGAACACTATACGATGCGAAATTAGACAAATTACGGAAGAAGTCATTAACAATGTACACATCTATCTACAAATTGAATCTGTAGGTAGATTTGCCTATTATCAAGAAGCCACGGTATACAAATAGTATTTGTATACCATGTCAAGAAGCCAATGATTAGTTATTTGACAACCAGTTGGCCTGATCTTGCATTTTATTTTTAATTTTATAGTTAATTTTTAATAAAAAATAATATTTGCAACTCAACAATAACTTTTTATTTTTCTAAAATGCTCTAATGCAAGGTGCTCAATTATTTATGAAGTCGTTTTAAAGAATACGTTATTATTAATATCCTCAAAAGGACGCCAAAAAGTCATTTTCACTCACTTTACAAACTAAAGGTATTCGATAAATGAAACGAAAGATATAAAATACCAAAGCTACAACGCGCCCGTCTCTGTGTATTCACTGTGGAACTTTGGTTTCTCGGTAGTCCACGTTTGATGGTCACACGTGAGCTAACGTGTAACCATCAAACCACCTCCATTTGGGCCATCTTCATCAACGCCCTAATTCTATTGATAAGTATGACATAAACAGTGTATCTTTAGGACGAATCAGATTTGCTTTGCCCAGGTGTGCCAGCACTCTTCTTTCTGTCTTTTGTTTGCGGTATATTTAAACGTGCCGAACTGGCACTGGAGATAAAGAAATGAACTATACATGTATTGTCATTTGAGAATATTTTTTCGGACCAAAAAGCGGGCCGAGAAAAAATCGTGAGTGGCTCGATAATGAGGAACGGGTCTTTTTCCTGGATTTCTATGTCGATGACTTCCATGAGGTTTTATCAAATATGCATGTACCAACAACTCTCGACACGTATCATTTAAAAACAATGACACTTACATAAAGAGATAAGAACAAAGAAATATAACATCGAAACACCAAGAAATAAACATAACCTAACTTTTTACATTATTTACCCAATTTTCCACGTTCTCGATATTGTTGACAAAGTCGTCATTTTCGGAAGGTGATGTAGACAACAAAACGTTGGTAAACCCGACAAATACGTCTAAGCGCTTTCCACTTGTTTGTGATATATTTAAGTCCCGCCCATTTACGACCCTTAATATTCTACGACTAATGTTACGGATGAATTACTTGATCAAACACCAACCAACCAGCAACGTTTTCTTGCCTACATCGCCTTCCGAAAACAACTGGACTATAACATACTCGACGTATTCTTGACGTGTCGAGGTCGACAGTAAAAGTCAACACATCGACGCCCATCTATGATTGTGGCTTTGATGGTAAACAATTTTGATCCGTAACGATTAATTGTAACGAGCAACAAGTAACCATAAAAGTTTAATTCGTCCGTCCACGCAATTCAACTGTTGTCTTTGAGAACGTCTTAATTTGAACCATGAAATAATAAACTGCTAAAAGACCTTAATCTCTCAATTATAGCACGTCTTTATCGCTTCTTTCCTGCACATGTATTTACAGAATCCACATAAATTCACACATATGTATGTAATAAAATTATCGCCCACAGATCTGCAAAAATAATTATTGTTACACGAAAACTAGCCATCAAAGAGATTTTTAAGGCCAATTCTCGTTGCCTGTGCAAGGAATCTGCTCGGCATCTGTCAGGCATCAGCTAGAATTTTTGTTAACGTTCATACTTGTGTTCATCAGGCGTGCCTCAGACAGAATTTCTATCTGTTGTCTATCGGACTGAGTTTTGTAAAAACGACAAAAAATCTTAAGCCTATATTGTTATAAATCGAGCTTATATTAAATACACAAGAATACAGAACACTATTTTGTATACACCAAATGCTGTAAACAGTGTAAACAATGTTATATACCTGTCAGGTGGCAAACAGGTTGCATGCAGGTCACATGCGGGCGTAGTGAGAAAGCGGGACAGAAAAAACCCATTTGAATCATAGAAAACCATGCTAAGCATAGAAGCTCAACTCTATAGGAGCAGCTGAAACTATCATGGCGGAAAATCTACGAGCAGCAGTTCCTGTCGCTGGGGGCTTCGAGTCGCATTTGTATAAACAAAATTGCATAGAAAACCAACGCTTCACTTGACCGTAAAGAGAGTTGCATATGTATACCTCAAAGCATATATCTAATACTCCAATATTGCTGGTTCCCCTAAGTAGTGGTGTCACGGGGTAAGTGAGACGAGTCTGGTGGGGTCACGAGTCTGGTGGGGCAATTGGCTGTGTGTGACTGGATGTTCAATTCTCGGGCATGCGCGTACGACTCGAAGTAGTTACGAGAGAGAGAGACAGACGCATATATGTCTGCACCGTGGTGATTTCGCCAATGTCCAGACCCTTCTAGCAATATAGGAGTATTAGATATATGCCTCAAAGCATCTACTAATGAACGGCGGGTTGCAGAATAAGACCTTTTGTTTCTGCATTTCCCTCCAAATTTATTAGGTACTATTCGAATCAAATATTTTTGTCTTTAGCGGATATCAGAACTCACAACAGTATTTCCATAGAAAACCATGGTTTTCTATGATTTGAATAATACTGAACAATATTTACCGATGTGATACCGATCAGATGTCTGGCAGGATAGTCAGAACAGACCTTCAAACCCACCACACGCGACAGACAGTCGGTCAGCGACTATCTTGTATGAGGACACAGACAATAGATTTTTGCAGACAGTAAGTGAGAAATCGAAAATAACTCGCACACGTATAATATAGATATATGGTTATACCTAATATTACTAAAACGTAGGAAAAGAAGAAATAGTATTTTTTACGATTTTTTATTTACCCACTTACTAGTCTACGTTTATTGCTGTTATTATTGAATTATGAAGTAATTAAATTATGTTTTAATTAAGTTTTGTAGTCATAAGGTTTTAAAAGTAAAAAAAAGTAAAAAGTTTTTGTAGTCAAAAACGCTGTAGGTAAAAGTTTTAAATATAAAAAAATTGCAAATACTGAAACTAATGTTTTACATTCATTATCTTAACGAGTATTCAAATAAGTTTTAAAATCGTTTAAGTGTCAAAATAAAAAGAAATCGTGGTGGCCCCATCAGATGTTCATGACGCACAATTAACTAATACATTGTTTGATAAATTCTTAAAAGTCAAGTTCTTCTTCAATGGTTCAATGAAGTTCTAAGAAAACTTTTAAAGTTTCACGCAAAAATATGGAACCTATTATTTTTCGCCTTGATAGCACCACCCAGACACCAACTTTAATGGGATAATACACTGATTTCTATAAAATCAGAAACAACAGAAAACGTGGATTTTCTGCACCAAGTTCGATCATTCTGACTATTTTCGATAAACCACTGTTCAAATTTTCGTTGAACCATTCACAATGTAGTATTTTTCCACAATTCAGATGTAATATTTACTTAACAGTTACCTTATATAGATGTTTGTAGATTACATTGTTTTTTAAGGCTTTATGTCACGTCCCATCATGGACTCCTACAAAATAAGTTTACTTCGATTCGAAATAAAAATGTAAATTCTGCATGTCAAAATAATATTAACTTATCATTGACTATTTTTAATTCTAAACTAGCAGGCTATTTTATAGAAAAAAATGCCTGATTGAACTTCTGTTAGAAGTTTTCCAACTTTGATATAGATTTGGGTGGACTTTGATTTACGCTTTCTTGAATATCATTGACAACATTCTCAGCTAGTTGGCCTCTCAATTGACTTCCCTTTACAAACACTCGTAGGGTCAAAACATTTGACAAATGCACATTTGTAGTTTAAAAGTATATTAGAGTCGATATTTGCCTCAGGATATTCCAACATAAATTGTTGGAATATCATTAATGCAATATGCCCATCCCTATACATGAATGCAAAGAATATGTCTCTGAACCATCTTCATTGCGCATTCTGCTTCAAAAGTGGACGGTTCACATTCTTATTCATAAAAACCATTTTAAAACTGAAAACGATAGTTCTTGGCTCGTGTTCTACGCTTGTTTTTTGAACTTTTCGCAACAATAAGGTATTCACTCATACCTCAACCTGAAAATAATTAAAAAGTCATAAAACAAACATCACCAAAACCTATCAGCTAGCGCAAAGAAAAATAGAAAACTCAATGGACCAAAGCAACTAACAGTATCATTAACAATTGTAAATGTCAAATATTTGTGTTATGTAATATTTCAATGATGTGAAGTTTGTGCGCGTTCCATTTAAATGATCAATGATCAATCAATATATGCCATAAGTTTTGCACTGCAAAGCTCCTAAGGGAATACATTTTAATATACCAACCTTCTTGCCTGATATCAAAAGTTACTAACAAGTAGTGCTACTAATGTAAATATGAATAACAAAATAGCTACATAAAAAAAACTTAATGGTCACGCAGCTTGTGATTCAGTTTTTAAGCCATTGTATTGTAGGCCAAGCTTCAATATTTGAAACATAATTACCTCTAAAAAGAAAATAAGTCCACCATTGACCTTTTCTATATTTTTTGGAGACAACTGTTTTACAACTACAGAAAATCAAACCATCAGATTAATTTGCTATTAAAACTACATCCTTGAATATTGTTAAGTGATTGTTGCTTTATTCAAGAAAGTGTGCCTTCCCATTATTTATGAAAAACAATTTCAGTTAAATGGCCGCCGCGGCTGGCTTGGTAGTGGTTCATTCTTTTCACCCAATTTTGCAGTACATTTTCGATTATTTGTGGCTCTATTGCACGAATAACTCAATTGATGTTTTCCTTCAGTGCGTCAATTGTTTGTGGATCGTTGGAGTAACAACGGTCCTTAACATGTCCCCATAAAAAATAGACCAACGGTGTTGCAAAAATCGCAGCTGCATGATGACCAATTAATGACTAAAAAACGGCTGATAACACGGTTACCGAATTTAGTGTGCAAAAGATCGATTGTTTCACGGTTTGTGTGACACGTTGCTCCATCCTGCTGGAACAAAAGCTCGTTCAGGTCCAAATCATCCAATCGCGGCCACAAAAAATCAGTAAAATGTCTCTGTAACGCATTACATTTACTGTAATACTCTTACCATCTTCATTTTGAAAAAAGTACGGACCAGTGATGCCACCACTCCAAAACCCACACCAAACAGTCACTCTTGCAGGATGCATTGGCTTCTCTATGACTACGTATGGATTTTCGGAACCCCAAATCCTACAGCTCTGTTTATTAACATGTCCTCCAAGATGAAAATGAGCTTCGTCCGAAAAAATGATTTTTGTATTGAAATCGGCGTCATTTTCAAACGCATTTAAAGCCCACACGGAGAAGCGAATGGTCATTAACGAAGTGGGTGGTCATTTTCCTTTACCTCTTGTAAGTTGCAACTTGTAAGCAAATAATCCGAGGTCTTTATGCAATATTCTCCTCAGAGAAGTGCGACTGAGATTAAGTCGTTGTGCTCTGTGACGAGTTGAGGTTCTTGGGTTTTCACGCACATTTTGGGCAACAGCAGCAAGTATTTCAGCTGTGCGCACCGGACGAGCACGTGGATGACTTCTGTTATCCATAAGCAAGCCAGTTTCACGAACTTTTCTTAAGAACTTTCTTACACCAGGCGCTGACGGACCTTCATTTCGACCAAAAATTGTTCTCAATTTTCTCACTGTTTCTGCAACACCGCATTCACTTCCCACTTCCCAACGTTGTTCAACAGCGGAGGTTAGACACCATATATATGTCAAATGTCAAGCGCGTCACTGTCGGCAATGTAGAAATAACACTCAGTTTAAAAAGAAACCAATAGATGGTCCACCCTTTATTAATAACAGACAAGAAGACTAGAATATAAGGAAACCGAATTTCGTTGTTGGTGACGGGTCAAAATCTGAAAGCCGCCTGTTAGCACTTCGAACGTGCCTAGGCTCGGCGTGGTATGCTACTGCGCCGCTAAAGTATGTGTATGTGACAAAGAAGACTAGATAAATTCTAGTCTTCTTGGATATAACTAATACACGCAAACCGGCGCAGTAAGCTACTGCGCCGGGCATAGACACACTAGCAGCGCTAACTGGCGGCTTTCAAAATTCGATTCGCTGCTGCTCGTGTGAAACCTCGGAGGTTCGGTCTCCTTATATTCTAGTCTTCTTGCTAACAGAGACAAATACCGTTCCTGTGAGGCTTCATTATATCTGAGCTTCATTTTACACATTTTTAGTTAATATGTTTTCATACAAAGAATTTAAATACAAGTTTACCTAGTACATTCCCAGAACATGGGCATATGGAACGTTTTTCATACGAATATTTTAAGAGCAGCCCTTCACAAAACAAACTCTGCTCGCCCGATTTTTCAGGTGACTGAATTCGCTAGCTGTGTGCATTAAAGTGCTATGCCCTTTAGATGTTAAAATATTTCCAATGATGGTTATCTTCTATGTACCTACCATTTCACGGTTAATAAAAATTAATTCAGATGATTATGAACGCCAATAGAATAGCGTCGCTAAGGTAACAGTTATTGTTGCTTAACTTTAATTCAATAATTAAAAGGAATATAATGAAAAAAATGGGGACAGGGCCTCGTTCGATAACTTGTTAGGAAGTTTTAATGTCATAAGAAATTATCTTTTGAAGCGGAATCTAATTATTTTTTGCCTTTTAATGACATCTTGAAAAACTTTGCCTTCTTAAGACCAGGATCCGTAGGTGGTATAAGAAATTCTAAAATATTTTATACTAATTATAACTTTCAAACTCTACGCAGTTTCTGAGTTGGCAGTTAAAATTATTAGGTGTCCTTAAGTTCTAAAAATAACCGGTGTCTATATGGAGGAAGAATAAGAACGGGGATAATTACAAACCATTTTAAGTAGTAGGTAGGGAAGTCCCTTGAAGCGGGCATTTTTCTTAATTCGGCTGTTACGTACAATTTGTTTTGAAACTAAATAAAGGGTATTATTATTTTATCAATAGTCCACTGTATTTATAAAAAAAAAATTCAAAACAGCGAACAGCAAATTTTACAATAATTTTTATTTACTTGTATTTTATTTTGTTGCAATTTGTCTATTTCATGGGCATCTTTCCTGAAATTTGATAAATATACCCATGAAATGGACAATGTTATAATCACCTAAACATAATAATTACACAGGCGCACAAAATAAAAAAAGAAGTTTAAAACTGCGAATTCAAACCATTTATTCTATACATATTTTGGGTTGGTGAATCCGAATCCCGGGTTAGTTTTCGTGGGTTGGCTAGTTATCTCTGTCAAAATGCAAAAAAAAAAAACAACAAAAAACGCCAAAATTGCACCATCATGAAGGTAAACAGAATTATCGCATCATTCAAAATTCATTTCGCATATCTTTTTGGTCGTCGCATCCGAATTAAGAGTTATTGTGAACCATAGAAAGCATATTTTTTTCATGGAAGTGCGAATAATACAAAAAATGGCCAAAATCGCAAGTTTCGCTTTTTGTGGGAAAACCTGGGAGGAATTTTTTTTGACTTCAATAGCTCGTTTCTTTATGTTTTTTTTTGGCTTGCTAAATTCGAATTCAGCCATGGTACGCACATTATTTAACAAAATTGTGAAAAAAAAAATTTTGTGAAAAAAAAAATGTTTTTTGGATTGTTCGATCTAAATCTGAGTTTTTTGAATCCTCAAAAAAATATAATTTTGTAAAAATGCAAAATAGTGACCATAGCCGCTCAGTACATCATTATGTAAAATAGAAAAAATCTTGCAGTCAGAACCAATTTGTCAGAATTAATTTCCCACCATCCACATTATTCCGTTTTGGTGTACCAAGTTCTTTTCTGTTCAAAAGACAAAAGATCTATGCAATATCAGACGTTTCCGTTTTACTCCCTTGCGCTTACATTCTCTTTTTCAACATCCAGCAATAGTCAGCCATCATAAGGAACTGAACAATCCAAGAAACAGATAAAATGAGCTACTTCAGTAAAAAAATCCTATTACCAGGCTATTCCTACAAAAAGCCACATTTTAGCGTTTCTTTTTTCACTGTTTTACGTTTTTTTTTGCATTTTTTTTTCATATTTCTATAAAATACTCGTAATGTGCGTACCATGGCTGGAAACGGTGCTCAATTCGAATTTTGCAACCTAAAAAAACAAGAAATGAGCTATTGGAGTAAAAAAAATCCGACTCTCAGGTTTTTCCCACAAAAAGCGACACTTTTGTGCTTTTGGCCACTTTTTTTGCATTCTTTCAAAAAGAAAAAAGAAACAAAATATACTTTTTATGATTCAAAATAACTCCAAAAAAAAACACTTGAGATGAATTTTGAACCAAAACTAATCCCGGATTCGGATTCAGCGACCCGAAATACGTATAGAGTAAGTGGTTTAGACCCGGGGTTTGATTTTTTTTTATTTTGTGTGCCAGTGTCTTAAGGCTGGGTATTAGCAATATTAATATTAGTATTTTAAAAACACTCTTTACAAAAGAAATTTTTAATTTCCTATTATTTCATGTGACTCGTAGATTCACTTTTAACATAGCCTAGATTGAAGCTATTTTTCTTTGCCAAGATGATAATCTTTCTGAAATAATTTCTTCCATTTATAGGTGTTAACTTATGTATGTATGTACCTTAGTAACATTACCTTTTCTTTTCTTTTTTTAGCTTTTTATTCCTATCCCAGAAAAAAAAAATTCAAGGCATAAACCAATACGTTCAGCTCATACTTCAAACAGGAAAAACAAGCCACTTTACACTTGACCTACACAAAATCAATTAAATTGCTCTTGCTGATATCTACATATTTGATTATTTAAAAAATGAAAATATGACCAAATGTACTTGTAAATATGTAATGTAAATATGACTAAAATACATCCTAAAAGTTAAATTTTAAGTCACTTTTTTTGTCATTCCCTCCTATTTTTTATTATCACACTGTAGACATTCCCAATGATTAATGCAGAATTTTGTGCCTGCAACATTAAAAACTCTTCTATCTAATGAATCTACTTCCTCTTATGCCTTCATCCCTAACCTTCATAAATCGTCAAATGGCTGTAATTCCCGAAAGAGGTTTTAGGTAATAAAATTTATGTCTACATACTTAAGACTTAAGACTTTCAACTTAAAGAAAATACGTTATTAAAATTATTTTTTTTAATGTAAAAATCCTTATAATTTGATTTCCCTTTGAATTTTGTACACCAATGTAGTATTAAATTTATGTACCTTGTAATATTAAAAATACAGTAAGATAATCGACTACAAATTATAAAAAACGTAAACCACCAATTTTTTTGTTGTCAGTGACAACAATATGACAATTCATGTTGTACTATGTATAGTTTCTAGTCATTCCCTCCTAGAGACCATCGTTTAGACTGTTCAATAGTAATTTCCTTTATTCTTACCTTGTGAGAAATGGCAAAATTAACTTAACGAGAAAGAATTGAAATTCTTTAGGTGATTGATTTTGGACATAAGATGCGAAATAATATAGTATAGTAATGGTAGGCTTAAAATGAATAGATATGAATAAATATTACAGAACGTATAATTACACAGCCACACAAAAAAAGTTTCTGACCTGGAGGTGTACGTGTACTATATGTTTTTAGGGTCGCTGAATCCGAATCCGGGATTAGTTTTGGTTCAAAATTCATCTTACGTGTTTTTTTTTTGGAGTTATTTTGAATCATAAAAAGTATATTTTGTTTCTTTTTTCTTTTTGAAAGAATGCAAAAAGTGGCCAAAAGCGCAAAAGTGTCGCTGTTTGTGGGAAAACCTGAGTTCAGAGAAGTCAGTTTCATCCCAGCACGTCTGGGTTCGGCCATAACCTCAAAAAAACACCCTCAAATTTGCTATATCCGTTAAAACCACAAACCCTATAATACAATAATCAACTGACCCCCCAACCTAATAACTCCATAACCCCATAGCCACATAACCACATAACCCCATAATCACATAACCCCATAACCCTAAAACCCGGTAAAAAAAAGTTTCTGACGTGGGGGGTCTCACTATGTGTACTGTATGTTTTTGAGGTCGCTGAATCTGCATCCGGGGTCAGTTTTATCCCAGCACGTTAGAGTTCGGCCATAACCTCAAAAAACACTCTGAAATTCACCATATCCGTAAAACTACAAACCCTATGGCTCTTAATCCTCATGATACTATAATACAATAACCCAATAACCCCACAGCCACATAGCCGCATAATTACATAACCCTATAATTCGATGCTGTAATCATGTAACACAATCTCTCACAATGAAACTGATTTTACAGTTCTCAAGCAAATATACACAGAATTAATTCAGAATTAATTTAGGACAGAATCATACATAATAATCATGATTTAGATTTTCTGAAGATAAATTATGAAAAAAAATTGGAAGCTTTTAATTTTTCTTACTGCGTACTTGAATTAGCGTTATTCAAGGAGCACCACGAGGAGGTTTCCAGTTTGCTCCTCTTGTGTGCGTGTGTGTGCGTGTGCGCGCGCGCGCGCTTGTGTCTGTGTGTGTGTGTGAGTATCTTATGTATGATTGGAAATCCCGATTCGTACTTGTACTTCTGTGAAAAAACTACACGACACACACACACACAACTTTTTTTTGTGGCTGTGTTATTGACCCCTATAAACGCATTATAAAATCTGATTGGCTCATTCGTACGGCTTGTGTCGGGTCAGTTCAGAATTATTATATGTATATGGTTAACAAGCAACTTTGCTTTGCAATAACTGTTCATCGGGGCTGTTTGAGTAAAAAAACTTTATTTTATTATTAACAGGACAAAGAAGATAGTTGTTTAAAAATATTTCGAAGTGCACACCATTGGCGTTCACCAAATGATGATGGGGAAATGATGATGATTCACATCTTATTGAAACAATTAAGCATAGTTGGGTATCTTTTCTGTACTTCCAGAAGAAAAACATTTTGTGGATCAATAAAAATGTATTGGTTTCACCAAAAAGGGGCGCCACCCCGTGGGATACGCTCTACCTGGAAGATCCTTCAACCCCATTTTGCTGAACCTATTATGGCTCTTGGGTATCCTGACTGAATTTTCATGACCAACATATTCTCCAGATTTCAATATTTGTTATTATTTTGTGGAGACTTTTGGAGGAAAATGTTTATAAAGACGTACCGAGGGACCTTGAACAACTTCTAATGCCGATTTGTCATCAACTGAGATTTATTTCAACCGACACATGTCATTCTCTGAGCCGCCGTTTTGAAGATCGCTTACGTCAATGGTGGGCATTTGGAACATATTTTCAGATAATTATCGTTTGACATTCTATGTCTTTATTATGGGATTGCCCCTGGAAAATATTGCGTCATGCGTCACGTCACGCACCCCCCCCCCCCCACCCGGCCTGGGTCTGGATGAGAGCTATCCCTCATTTAAACCTTCATCTCGGCCCTCATTTAACTCTCATATAATTCCTCATTCGTTCCCTCATTCCAGCCCTCATACAATTCTCCTCATTTTGGACTTAGTCTCTGGAGGGGACCTCCGGCCTCGAGTCCGGCCAATTTCGGCCGGACCCCCCCCCCTCCCATCTGGGCCTGGATGAGAGCTATCCCTCATTTAAACCTTCTTCTCGGCCCTCATTTAACTCTCATATAATTCCTCATTCCAGCCCTCATTCAATTCTCCTCATTTTGACATGTCTTTATTATGGGATTGCCCCTGGAAAATATTGCGATCTGCGTCATGGTTTTGCGTCAGGTCACGCTTGGTATAGATGGTTTGCCTAACCTGAAGGGGCAAAATCTGGGGTAAGGAAAAACTCTATCGAGCATCATGTATGTGACGCATGACGTCAAGGGTCTTGATGGTTTGCCTAACCTGAAGGAGCAAAATCTGGGGTAGGGAAAAACTCTATCGAGCATCATGTATGTGACGCATGACGTCATGGGTCTTGATGGTTTCCCTGACCTGAAGGGGCAAAATCTGGGGTAGGGAAAAACTCTATCGAGCATCATGTATGTGACGCATGACGTCATGGGTCCAAAGACATAGAATGTTCCATGGCCTCATGTGCGTAGCTTCGTGAGTTTCAATCTTTTTTGTCCTGTTAAGCGTAAAATAAAATTTTTTACCTAATGAGCTCTAGTGGACAATTATTGCAAACCAGTTGCTACTTTTATCCGACCCAGTAAATTAATAGAAAATGTTAAGAAAAAGAATAGAAACTAAAAAAAAGCTATAAGGTAAAAAAGGTGAGAGCATTAATATTTTAAATATAAACCCCCATTTATATTTTATTTTTGGATTTCTTATACAAACAGGACCAATTTTCATTTCTAGCATTTTTCATAATGATTATTTAAAAAGTTGTGCTGCTTTTATTCTTAATTGACGAGAGTTGCTGCATGTCTCGGAACTTCCGATTATCACAGCCCCACAAAAAAAAAATTGGTCAAACCCAGAAGGTGGACTCCCATGTATTTTGATGCGCTGAAACCGATTATGACATTAAAAATTGATTTTAACTATTGAATTTTCCGCTAGCACCCCCCTTACGACCCCCTGCCATTAAAATCACTTTTAATGTCATATTCGGTTTTGGAATGCTAAAATACATAAATTTTTAATTCTTATAAAAACTTCAATTTGAACCCCTCAGGAGGGTCGTAAGGGGGTGCTAATGGAAAATGGTACAGCTAAAATAATTTTTTATTGTCATATTTGGTTTTAGAACGCCAATAATGAAATTGAAATAATTGAGATTTTTATTAAAACTTCAATTTTAACCCCCAGGGGCTGTGAGTCCCACATTGGTCCAACCCAGAAGGTAGACCCCTCTACCCACATGTATTTTGATGCGCTGAAACCGATTATGACATAAAAAAATTAATTTTAACTATTGAATTTTCCGCTAGCACCCCCCTTACGACCCTCCTGGGGGTTAAAATTGAAGTTTTTATAAAAATTTCAAAGTTATGTGTAGTCTAATGTAGTTTGACGTTCTGAAACCAAATACGACAATAAAAAAATTATTTTAGTTTTACTATTTTCCATTAGCACCCCTTTACGACCCTCCTGAGGGGTTAAAATTGAATTTTTATAAAAATTAAAAATGTATGTGTATTCTTATGTATTTTAGCGTTCTAAAACCGAATATGACATTCAAAGTGATTTTAATGGCAGGGGGGTCGTAAGGGGGTACTAGCGGCAAATTCAATAGTTAAAATTAATTTTTAATGTCATAATCGGTTTCAGCGCATCAAAATACATAAAGGTAGAGGGGTCTACTTTCTGGGTTTGTCCAATTTTTTTTGGTGGGGCTGTGTTATCTTTCGAAAAACTCATTAAAATAAAAAAAAAAAGAATGTGCTCGAAATGATGACATATACCTTCTCTTATCAGAATCCGAATCGAAGTTAAATTTATTCGGAGACACTCTGCAATACTTCCAGTGTGAAACTGGTCGTCAAAATTAGCGTAACACTTTTTTGATTAATGATATTTGCGTTCTACGAGGTGTGGCTATTAAATAACCGAACTGCTGTCATAACACTTTTTATTCGTTACCTACTAGTTACAGTAGCAACTTTATCGCCTTTAATGTACTCCCCTTGGCGATCTCTACACCGCTCCGTAAGACTTTTCCATTGTTGAAAGCAGTGCTGGATCTCCTCTTCTGTCAGCTGGTTCAGAACCTCCGTCGCTTTTGCTTTAACCGCTTCTACACTTTCGAATCTCGTCCCCTTCAGCGCCGATTTGACCTTGGGAAATAAAAAAGTCACATGAGGCAAAGTCGGGCGAGTATGGTGGATGTTCCAACACAGTAATACCGTCTTTTGCATAAAACGCCTTCACTGCAATGTCTTGGTGAATCCTCCATGATTTGGTCTTCCAGAAATCGGGTCTTCGTCTTCTCACACGCTTACGAAAGGCGGTCAGAATCTCGATGAATTTGAATTGGGATTTGTTTTTTTTTTTTGCCTTGGCGAGTTCAGGCTCTTCCAATGTATGGATTGGCGCTTTGTTTCGGGGTCGTAAGAAAAAAAACACGATTCATCACAAGTAATCACCGTGTCTTACAAGCCGGGATCAGTGGCAATGTTGTTTAGAATGTCAGCGCAAATGTTCATTCTTAATCCCATTTGCTCGGGAGTGAAGAGTTATGGCACCATTTTTGCGCAAACATTGCGCATGTTGCACGATTCATGTAAAATCTGGCGAACACAGTCTTTGTCGATTCCTGTTATTTCAGCAAGTCCTCGAATGTGTAGACGACGATCTTCGCAAATTAATTTACCATTCAAAAACTTGTGTGCGGGATAAATATTCAGTCCCATACACTTCTTTTAATATTGCATAAGCTTCTGTAAAAGTTGTCCTCAGTTTAACAAGAAACTTGAGATTAATTAATTTCTCTATCTGAACACTTAACATTTTTTCGACGCATCACTGGTGCGTAAACCAATTCAATAGACTGCCACAGTAAAACTGAGCGAAATACTGGCTTGTCCAACGAGCTCAGGGTGGGGAAAGTATCGCCAGACACAATTCTGTTCAAACTTGTCGCGACACGCTCGTAGCGCGCACTCACCCACTCACTCTGTTTCCGCCCATGCAGAAGGCTGCGTGGGATATAGTTTTTGTCTCAAATTCATGTCATGACATTACTTGAAGGCTCTTGAAGTTGGCGAAATACACTGCGGATGATCGATTGAGCGCCAAAAGTGATATTTCAACTCCAACCCCACCCCCCTGAAAATTGGCAGCTCTAAGGCGTTGTAACTGCTTACAACGCCTGTGTAAGTGTATTTCACCAACTTCAAGAGCCTTCAAGTAATGCAAACACAATCAATTCTTGATGTGTGGGTTGACTGAGAAAGCTTTCCTGAGGATGCATGAACTCTTTTTGGCACACCTCGAGTCGTCCGTCTCCTTCAAATCCTCTTTTGCGTCCCATCACCCTCTTTTTTTAACCACATCCAACAAAGAACTATGCCCAGTTTCGGCTACAATGGAGACATAATGATTTATAACCAGTGATTAGGGGTACACTATTTGAGCCTAAAATGAAAGGATTCACTTGGGTCTATTGGGATTACGGGAAAAAAAGCGCATTATTATACTTCAGCTTTTTGTTCTTCATCAGAACTTTCTAATACCAAGAATATGTTTTCGGCAGATTCTGCAGGTGCTCGCACGTCTTCTTGTAGGTGTTGCCCATACCCCAGAAACCACACGATGTTCATCACATGCACACAACACCCAACGGTCCGACAAAAGTTCGTGCAAGTACAGTAGTATTCTTTGACAGCTTTACATCCTTCATCTCCATGCTCTACCACAACGTATACACAATAGCGCGACGATTTAAGTGTCGTGAGTGTATCCTTACTTTGACAAGTATAGTATTTTGTACTAGTATACCATACTGATCAAGTTTCCTCGGTTGATGATAGCTTCCTAGACTTATTTTATGAAGGTCTTCAATTGTTAATTTTGGAAATCCTTCTAGTGTGTGGGCATCTATCAAGTCAAATGAGAAAGATATCCAGTTCAAATGTTGTTCCTGTATTCATGTGGTTCAAATGTCGTTCTGCCATCAAACGCATCCAGGGATTTGGCCGGATGAACAGAAAGCACCAAACAAATCCAAGTTACGTTACATGGAAATATTATGGTAATATTCGTTACCACAATCATCGCGGGGTGGTGCCATGGGCGCAGAAAAATTGAATATTCAATAGGAGATTTTGGATGGCTCAAAAACCTAAGGAACCCGAATTAGAACATTGTTACCATGGAGCTTCTTAATCCTCTCTTAATTCACTACAATTCTAGCTAGGTTATGATCTGTCTCTATCGTGGCCCATTTTCCATAAGAAGTTGGGCATAGTTCTTTGGACACATGAACTCTCGACTGGGCTAGAACCTGCGAGGCAGACCAAACAAACAGCATCTTCTTTTTCTACTAATTTTACGGGCGAAAGCATGTTTGGGTGGCCTACGCTAGCTCAGTCGAGAGTCATGAGACCAAGTCACAGTGAACATTTGCCGCGCGTACCAAGCATTTCTCGCGAATTTCACGACTGTCGACTCACACAAGTACAGAGAAAGTTCCGCCTACCCAAGTAGTCGCCAGTTTGTTTCAGGAATTTTCACCCACTCAAAAATTTTTTGGAGAGAGTCAACAAAAGAGGATTATTGGACGCAAAAGAGGATTTGAAGGAGACGGACGACCCGAAGTGTGCCGAAACGGGTTTAAGCATCCTTAGGAAGGCTTTTACAGTCACTCTACGCATCAAGACCGGTCTACAACCCCTCAGGGCGGCAAATTTACAAGGCGGTGGGTTGGAGGTGGAATATCACTTTTGGAGCTCAATCTGCCATTCGCAGTGGGTCCCGTCAACTTCAAGAACCTTCAAGTAATGCCATGATATGTATGATATGTGTGTAATTCGAGACAAATAGACATCCCACACAGCCTCCACAGGGTCGGTGCAGATGTGGCTTGAAGGGGTGTTTGGGCTATCAAAAGGTGAAAGCGAGTTGTGGCACCCCACACTAATTTATTTGTCAGCATTAGGATCAATGGATTCGCCCAAAACCCAGTGTAAATGCAAAGGGGTGGCTTATGCGCTCTGGAAATGGGTTGGAGAGATGAGACAGCGACCAAATACACAGAACTTATTGAGGCGATCTTAGTGTGTGCCAGGATGGAGTTTTTACCCGACAGCGTCCTTCTTAGTTCATCCTGTAGTTCTCTCAAATTGCCGTCAAAATCTTCTCACTCAAATTGCTCGCGAATTCTATTTTCGACATGGGGTTGGACGGTGAACCGTTTAAGCCACAGCGTAGCGACTTCAGGACATTAAAACCAACCCTAGAGGGTATAGAAAATTAAAAACCGCAAGTCTCTAACTCGAATAGAACGCAAATAGCGTTAATCTAAAAAGTGGTATGCTCTTTCTTTTAAATCTTCAATACCGTTGGGTTTAATTTCATAGGCATTGCGTTTCAAATATCCGCAGAAAAAAATCAAGAGGGAACAGATCAGGTTGCCTTGCCAGTCCATTGTGCTTCCGTCAAGTGCATCCGTTCATGAGAATAGTGGACATTCATTTAATCTCAATATTAATGTAACAAAACGTCAATACAATTAAAAAAAAACTAAAACTAAAAAACAAGAAGATATATGGAACACCCTGTATATTTTTAAATAGAACGGTATTAAGTAATTAACGGTATTTTAAATGCATAGTATTTATCTATATTAGGTTCGGCCCTTTTTGAAATATTTAATTCTAAATCGTATAAAATTTGGCAGAAATTGAAATCTGTGGTTGTGATAAGTATTGCTACTAAATGACAAAACTAGAAATTAGGTGCCATAAAAAGCGATCTTAAGACAGTTCCAAATATTAAAAAAGAATGGGATATCGGAAAGTATAAAGAAATAATAGCATTAAAAATAAGGCAGAGCTTCGTTGTAAGAATATAAGAGGAAGATTTTAACTGGTAACGTATTTTAATTTAATACCTATAAAAAAATAAACCACAATGAGTTTATTTTCTATAAAATCCTGAAAAGTCAATTGGTGGAGCGGCAAATTATATTAATACATCTCGAACCGAAATTCACGTTGAGTATTATAAATATTATCCATACAAATACCATCCCGAAATATAAAACAGTGTCCGGTGTTTGTTTAAAATATTTTATTGAATTTTTTGAAAAACAAAATTGCTGAATATTCAAAGACAAAAAAACGATAAGTTATATTCAACTTTTTTATGCGGAATAATTTCATAGCAGTAAACTAAAGTCCCTATAAAGTAGGTATTAAAAAAAATGACAGCAAAACTGCAAAGTATTTAGCTATTGCATAAATAATGGGGAAATTTAACGAATCCAATAATATACGCCATTTTTTATGTGTGAAATTCTCATGTAAAGATAGAATTTTCTCTAGAGGTCGGCATTGTTCGCAAACGTACAATTTAAATTTGAAATGTATATTAAAAACTAAAAGCATTCTTTGCGAGCAGGAGTACCAACGGAAGTAATAAAAACGCTCAGAGTTTCATATAAAGTGAACTTCCACCCGTCGGCTTCAGAAGGCAGAAGTTCCGGCTCAAGGTAAGAAGAGGCGACATTCCCTCCAAATAATCTTTTCATTTTAGAAATGCAGCAACGTAGGAGCGGCAGTTTTCGCATTCACAAAGTTTTTTTAGATGAAGCTTCTATAAGACAAGGACGCAAGTCTGTTTCAAAAGACATTTTCAGTGACTGTGAAGACTTAAAATAGTATACTTTGTACAAAATAAAAACCGATTCACGTCACCGATGACGCTATTAAATGAGTGCAGTGATACCACCACTCAATTATATTGAAATAAAAATTTTATTTTCGCGCTTGATATTCTTTGTTATGAAGTTTGCAGCAGATCCGAAGTTGCCGTATTGTAATACTTACTTGACTTTGTTGACAATTTGAAATTATCTGAACCATACATTGCATTTGATAGTGTCTTTTTAAACTTCAAACTTTTATTTTGAATTGAAAAAGTGTTTATTTCAGAACAACAAAGTGTTGTCAGACTTTCGTTTGCGAAAAGTCAAAACAGTTAAACAGCTGCTGTCAAGAGTTAGTAGCATCTTTAATACGCTATTTTGAAAAAGAACGAGACAATAATGGTCCATTACTACCCTTAACAGCTGTTAGAAAGGTAATTTAAACATCAAATTAAAATATTAGTTAAAACTACAGTCCAATATAAAATGCTTTTAGCGTGTAGCGGCAGCCCTAAACTTGAATGTTTCTACGGTTAATTCAACTTGAACAATGACCTTTTAAAATCACCTAGAAAGCGTAATTCTACCAAGGGGGTTACAAGTACTGTAGCACTGAATACAAGTGCTATTCGTAACATTTATAATAACTGATATTTATGTACAAAAAACTACACTGCATTATTTGTAACCGAATGATGTTTGTGAGAAAATTTAATTTTGTATTTTTAATTTTTGTTTTGTTTTTTTAAATTTCAAAAATCCGTGTGGCTTTATCATGTCATTTTCAAACAATGATTCAGATAAGATTTCTAATGTCAATCATTGTTTGAAACGATATAATTCTGTCGAAACTGCAGTCACAATGTTTTGTGTAAATATAGTGGTAAAAAAACTCAATTCCGTTGTGAAAATGCACTACCACATAGTAAATCAAGTCTTCGTCGATGTTTTTGTTAGGTTTTTCTCTTTTTTTCTACGTTTTTTGTATGCTTTTGCATTTGTGTAGGTTTTACATTTTACATACAGGGTCCAGTAATCATTGTAATCATTCGTTTTATGTACGTAGAAAATTATCTGGAATAAAAGTTATTACACTAATTTTTGTAGGTATACAAAAACTATATTTTGTAGATATATGTATATTCTAGCAACTGAATTGTTTATTTCTTCTATTGTTCCATTTGTATGGTACCTAACTTTGATTTTCAAATAGTAGGTAGTCTGTGTTTTTCTACACTTTTCTGGACAGTTCTATTCTACTATTTTCAGCACAATATTCTGGGTACGGATGTGTACAATTTTCATGAGATTATATTAGGAATATTTGGAGAAACTTATTTCTCGAAACAAAACAGTTTTTACATAATATTACAAAAAAAAACATGTAATTTTCCAAATGTGCATGTCTTGATATTGAGATCATGTTTCATACCATTTATATTAGGATAATTTTATTAATCAACAGGCTGAATTATCTGAGGATGAAAGTTAAAATTATTTAATATACCCAGTTGAAAAAGGCTTAATATCCTAATTATGACTGGATCTGGAGATCTAAAGAGAACACATAAAGTAATAGTGTAGTAGATAAAGTCTACTGTCTCCAAAATAATAAAAAAAATATATAGAGATATGGGAAACGACATGGATAAACCCAAATCAGGAAAGTAAAAAACTGCTACATCGGATGATTGAATTGATTGTGCTATTGTCGATAGAACAAAATCAAAGACTCAGGAAATGAATATTTGACCAATCATTATCGGTGATCGTGATCGCGTTTTTACTGAATAGAAGTAAAATAAATGTATATTTTAGGTCCATTTGAATAAATTACATTAAATATTTTTATGTTGTTGATTGCGGTTCTGTTCAAGTAGTGGGCGCCATTGTTTCCTTCCATACATCCCAACCCCAGAATGGAGCTTCACTGGTTCTCATATAGAAGATAAGACCGCACTGGGTCTTGTTGGTCTATGAAATTTACCGATCAAAAATATTTAGATTTATAAAAAACGAATATTGTTCCTTTAGTGGAAAAAGTATATGCTTCTGACACTTAACAGTGTCCCGCTTTTACAAGGTGGGATATCTCCTCACTTTGGAATATCTACAGGTCATAAAAGCCAAGAATTATTTAAACCGTATTTACGTAAACACCAAGTATATAAGCTACAGAATATGAATTCCTGTAAAACCTTATGGGCGAACCTTTAAATTCCTAATAATATTCATAACTTTAAAGTCAAATATGTATATCGAGAATGTTCTTCTTTGACATACCACTTTTTTACACGAGTATTCGTAGGAAATGTCCCTCTTTAGAATCCGTTGAAAAAAATTAAGGTATCATTTAATGGCCAATGAAAAAAATGGCGAAATACGTCATCGCAAACCAAAGACGGTCTAGGTCTGGCATTTATTGACAAAAGTATCTGTATAAAAAATAGCGAGCTGTCCGAGCTTTTTTTGTAAAATCTTTCCTAAAAAGAAATATCGAATTTATTCATTTCATTGTGAGGACTCCGTATATAGGCTGTTTAATTAAAAAATAAGTTGTATTCCATATCAAGGGACCTACATAATAATATGCAATAATATTTTTCGGAGTAATTTTAAAAGAGTATAAGGAAAACACTTATATATAAGCAAAACTTTTATACAAAACTTTTTTTTAAATCGGTTAGAGTAACCAAAATAAAAGGGGTATCTGAATATAATGAATAACCCTGTAGTATTTATTGGCCGATTGATTGACCTAAGGCGCCGATTTATTTAAGGAAAAGATACCGATAAAAATGTATTGGGCGCACGTCTACAGTATGTAAAATTTATCTGATGACTAAAGAAACTGGCAGCGTTAGATAAGCGTCCCAGTATTTTATTAGATACCGTAAAGCAGAGTTATTTTACATCTTAAGGGGTTACTTCACGCCTCTACGAAAAAGATTTAAAGTACAACAGGAAAACATTTAGGTAAATTGGTTTTACCCCTTTCTAACATAAAGAACAGCGGCGGCTGAGCATTGAACACATATCTTATTATAGGGAAGTTGTTACTAGACCTAAATAGAAGCGTAAGTACACATGTTATCAAAAATATTTCTAATAATAGTTACAACAAAAAAATAAAAAAATGCCTATCTTACCAAATATGTTATGCCAACGTTTTACGAAATATTCATACATACATATGTCTTTTCTTAATCGCCAAGTATATATAAAGTCCTTTGAGTCTTGTTACATTGTCTAAATTTCGAGATCTGTTAAAGTGTAAATCAAAAAACTTTAAATTACCCGCTTAAATATGATGTGGGTTCGACGTTTCCTTACAAAAATACGAAAATTTTCAATCTGCCAGCCGCCATTAATAAAAAAATCCTGATTGTCGTATATAATTTTGTAACCATGTCGCACTTGTTAAACAACGATCCAGATCAGTAGTTAAGCACAGCCGATTCTAACCCACTTCAAGGTCACCGATTCAGGGGCCCCAATGGGGGTGTTAAAATATTAAAATAGGTGGGGGGATACTAGTGATGTAATTAATATGGCGGATTATGATGGTGATGACTGTGACCCAAGTAAGAGGTTGGATCGTGAAGACGAATCGTAGTATTAAATTTAGTGGTGGACCCGGAGGGGGGTTTGGGGTTCAGAGAGGGTACAGTGTGATGAATAAAATTTGTGTGTAAAATGAAGTTTACAGTTATCATTTATAATTACCTCGAATTACAGGTATAACCAAACAAATTTCACAATACATTTTTTTAAGCATGCCCTGATATTTTTTATTCATCATCCTGCGACCCGCGAGCCCTCCTCCGGATCCACCTTTTAATCTAACACCCCACCTCTCCTTCACGATCCACCCTCTTGATTACGTCAAAGTCTTCCCCACACAATCCGTCATATTAACTACGTGACGATCATCCCCCTACCGATCTCAACCTTCTAACATCCCATCGGGACCTCTGCATCGGTGATCTTGAAATGGGTTACAATAGGCTGAGTTTAACTACTGAGATCCCCTTAATAGTACGAGAGCTCTTGACAAAAAACTGCGAGTGTTTTGTAAAGGCCTGTAACCCACATTCCAATATAGTGTTATGTTAGAGGTGTAGATGAGTCACCAATATTAGGTAACCAACTCGCAATATTAGGTAACGAGACTGCGGAGCGCTTTGAAGTATGTAGTAATCAAAACGTGTCGCAAAAGTGTTTTGTAATGGCTGACAATTTATATGTAAACAATATATTGAATATAAATTCGCTAAATTTATCAAACAGAACATTCTATGTAGAACGAAGGTTGTCAGCACATGCGAAAATAAGGTCAATATTAGTGTTTTGTAAAAGCTGAAACTCTGCACTTTGAACTATTGACTATAACATATGAAAAAACAGTCAGACATCATGTATATAGAATCAACACAGTCAGCAATAGCTAGAAGTACGTTTATTAAGCGAGTGCGCATTGATATTGCATGCCGCCGCCTTCTGTTCCGACACCTGATCTTGCAAGTTGTTGCTGACACATCTACAACCTTAATATGTACACTGTATTAACACTATATTATTAACATATTAACACTCTATTGAAATATGTGCCGTTACAAAACACCACAGGCAGTTTTTTGTCACGAACTCTTAGACTATAACATAATTATATTAACTGTCAATCAGCTAAATGGTGAAATAAATTAACTAAACTATTAAATTAACTAAAGATCTCACTGAAATCTAAGATGTTTCAAACGAAAACAATAAATCTAAAAAGAAAAATCAACACCAGAAATACGAGGATTAACGCTGAATGTTATATAAAATGTTCTTGAAGAATATCACAAGCGACTAATCTATTATCTAGAAAACAAAATGATTACAATGTGAACACTGAACTGGTGGATTCAATTAATGCAAATTAATTCTGAAATGTAATATTGATTTAATTTTGGCATATATTGTTCAAGTAAAAAAAGTAAAATATGGTCGGCAATGAGTCACCGTTCTCGAGTTATTTGAAAAATCAATCACAGAGATTTATCCAAATAGAAAATTTTTTTTTTCAATAAAATTAACAAAGATATTTTTCAAATAACTCGAGAACGGTGGCTCGTCGCCGACCATTGCACCGGGCTCTAATAATAACCAAAAAACATTTTTTGTTAGAAACCCTACTTGTATAATAGGTATCATTCAACCTGTACTCGTATAATAATAGAAACATTGATATTCTGTAATTTTCATGGTCTAACAAAATAGGGAGGTTCAACTAAAAAATATGTATGTAAACAAGCAATCTATATAATAGGCATGCACATGATGTATCCATGTATCGAAAGCATCGATGTTGTAATTTAGATGTTCGATGTTTTCGTAGTCGATATTTTTGTTTCACTTGGAAAGAATTGTCTGGGGCATATCCTGTTTTATCAGTGATAGCACGAAAACATTTATCCATTGTGGCTACCTCTGTACCATCGGAAAGACTATAGGCAGGACAGACGTTAACACAATCCAGAAACCGTTTAAAAGGGAAGAATCTTTCCAAATTATTATTTTCAGATAACGTCGATAAGAAGTTTTGAGTTACAAGAAAACTATGTTTTAATTTATTTTTTGTTGATATTATGTCTATTATTATGTTTTTTTTTAACAAAGTTGTTTAGTTTTGTTATAGTTGTTATATCTTAATAGTTCAGATTTTTTTTATTTTTATATAAAACACTATAATATATTTTGTGCACTAATAATGGTTAATTTAGTACTGTTTATTTGTGCATTATTCTGTTTCTTTTACCCAACAGTTCATTTCAATTTGAGTTTGATGAAGTGAAATAAACTGAAATGAAATGAAATCTAAGAAACAGCTAAAAACGAAATTAGGATGATTTTTTATTTTAGTTATAGATTATATAGAAAATTACAAATTAGAAGAGAAAACTATGCAAAGCCAATTATTGTGGAGATATGTGGTATATTTTCACATAAAACTAATGACTAGAGAATGGTCTGATAAAATCGTACATGAGACAGCTTACACTGAAAAAAATTGTAGATATCCATTGTGAAGCCCAAATTATACTGCTATGGACTCTCAGATATTTGAAAAACCACGTTTTGATTAACTTTTTTTATCATGGTATTTTTAATTTCAGAAGGAACTGATATCCTCAAAATGAGATGACATAAAAACACCCATTTTTGAACTGAAATTAAATAAACTGATATAAACTGATATTTCAGGTAAAAGAAATACATCAATTGTGTATTCAAATGATACATCGAATAAAAGTAAGTTCATCGATGTATCGAATAGGACGATGTTTTTTGTTTAGATATATCAGTTGAATACATGTATCGATGTTTCATCATTTTTGTGCATCCCTAATATATAACAATGTTATATCTCCAAAAATATTTAGAGTATTTTTAAATAAATACATAAATATAAAATAATAAATTAACCTGTCCGAGGATGTTGCTAAAATGTTGCTCATAGCGATGCAACGAATTTACTTCCAGGCTTTTGCTGTATGTGAAAGTATATTTTTTTAATTAACTTACACACATTATTTACACGGAACTTTATAAGTGGTCATGTAGTTAAATACCCCAGACCTGAGATATAAATTACAAAGCACAGAATACCCTACCCATACAGAAGCGACAGAGCGTGTCGACACCTTTGATCTTGGGGAACATATTTTTTGACAGTTCTGCCAGTTATTAGTACACTGAGAGAAAAAGTTGTTTTAGTACACTAATCAAAATGTTCAATTAATAAGTGAATTGTAACGAAGTAAAAAACTCTATCGTCTATATAAAGTTTTGTTTAGAATACACTTAGGCTTAATTATTTTAGGGAAAGACGGCAATAGAGTAATTAGGTACTTTCAGGTATTTTATTTGTATAAATAGTTTGCTTCATATTTAATAATTTCATAATATCATAATTAATTTAGGATTAATAAAGCAAATTAATATTACTACATGTAAAAGTAAAGAACAATTTGTAAATGTAATTATGACATTTTTTGAGGGTATTCTGTGTAAATATACATTTACCAAAAATATATAATCTATATGCTTCCACTGCTGGTTGTACTCTCCAATGGCACAGTCCCGGTATCCACAGGTATTTCTAAACTGTTGCTTGGACCTTAAAATTAAAAATAAATAAAGAATAATAGGTTACCCGTTTTCGATAATATTTTGAGCAGTATAAATGGCTAACGTCAATAATAATAGTAAATTTGATGTAGACACAAAGATAAGCAATAAAAAAAAACATGTATACGTAGTACATATAATATGTCTATATCTCAAAAACCGAAGCATTCATAATTTTTGTTTTATGAAAACCAATTCTACTTAAAAATGTGTTTTAGAAAAGTATTTGTCGAAACCTAAATACCTATTGATATTAAATTAAAAATTCAAACATTTTGATACATAACGCATATCTACACAAGTAGGAAATTATTTTGTTTAAACGTATTCGTTACCTTGTACACATGTAGATGTTGGGACATGTAAAAATTTTGTAGGGAAAGCTTGCTCAAATATACGTTTACGAGTTGCACCTCTAGAAATATATTCCTCTTCGAAGTGTTCCTCGCACAAATGATAATTTGTATGTAATACGTCTGGACTTATATTACATAAATCATCCCTATTACACGCTTTAATCCAAACAGCAGCCCTAAAAATATAAATTTCATATATTCTTATAGGTAAATAAATTTTTGTAGTATCCAACTTTACTTACTTTTGGGGATCCATTGGAAACGAAAGAAAAAAAACTTGTATTTCCATCACTTTGGGAAAAGCATGGACGATAGGCACACCTATTTCTTTTAGCTTTCTTGGCAGAATCCATTCTCATTAATAAGTTTTGTTGGATGTTGGATGTAGATACCCAATCGCGATCGTAAAAACGTCTCAATACTCTCACCGGCACTGGCTAAGTGGTTATAATATAAATAGTAGTGACTAATCTGAGTAATCACATAAACACAATCTACACAAAGTAATATCACAAAAACTGTACTATATTTGAAAATAGTTCAAAATCAACACAAAAATAAAATTTAAAAGAACTTATTTTTTGACAGAACAGAAAGTAAACATTTAGACGTCAACTAAAGATAAAATTACAGTGACGTTACTGCCATTTATTAAATGGCCGCCACAGGTCCCGAGGTCAAATATTCCGGTCCCTCGAAATCGGCTAGCTGTCGCTTCTGTATGGGTAGGTATTCTGTGTTACAGAGTAACCAAAATATTTTACTTATTTACGAGTCGTAAATTAATACAGCGGTAACATAGAGGGATTGCCCTCTAGTGAACATAAATGGGACGTATTACGGTGTTTTCGACAAGGTTAGCATACCCATCAGATGTCCTTCCCGGAAGCACACCACTAACGGTGAGTCTGTTAAGCGAAAGTAGAAGAGAATAAGCCGTGATAAGATAGCCAAGACACTGGCACAACACTAAATAAAACACAAACCAAATTCCACCAGTAAATATCACTCTTTGCGCCAGCATTTTTGGATTGTAGTTTTTATTTTAAATAGTCGCTAAATTAACTTTACCATTTTACTAGAGGTCTCTATAAATATGTTTTGATGAATTTGCGCCGAAAAACCTTGAACACCTTTTTGTGGAAAAGGAAAAATGATTGATTAGACAGATTTATTAAGATAGATAGAAATTGAATTTGGTGGCTACCTAGTTATTTGATTTCATTCATTTATACGTTTTATCGTTTTGTATATTAAAGTTTTGTGTTTTGTGGCATTCTTCGTGGCACCTACTGGTAATTTATTCAACTTTTTTTTCCTTTCGAACATATGTATTACCTTTTGTTTGTTTTGTAACATAATATAGAGTCCATTTTTCAACCATACTGCATCATTCAATCGACAGTAATAATGCATGCCATTACCTATCAGGAAACACGGAAGTAATAAATGTATTACTTAAGCCGCCTTTACAGCTCGCAATTTTTCTTGCTGCAATTTTTATTGCGCAAGAGATTTCGGTGTTATTTTACAGTTTGAAATTTTCATTGCTAATTGTATAATAGTTGTCAGCCACTGTTACCAAAATACAACTGATAAACTCAAAAAAAATTGCTACAAAAAGGTTTAACCATTTTAAACAAACAAAATAGACATGATTAAATTAATCTCTTTGAAGGAAAATTCAGAAAACCACAAAATTCAGAAATTTTATATACCACAAAACACAATACAAACGATGGCACAACATGTTGAACGTTGAGGTTAGTTCAAATAGTTGGCAACATGTAAAATAGATAACCGCAACAATTACAGCTTCTGGCTTGAAATTTTTATCTGCAAGAAATTGCATGAACAAACATAAATACGCATGCGTGCAATAAAAATTGCTGCAATTTTTTTTGTCAGCGAACTATAAAGCAGCCTTTAATGGTTGTAGATAAAGTAAGTAAGTAGGTATTATTAAGTACATACATACATTTTTAAAAACAACCACCAAAACATAGATCATTGTATTTATCGACATATTTTAGTGCTAGCAATGATTAAGAAGTCACAGTAGATATATCTAATAATGGTAACATCGCATTAGTGGTTTCCATTACCATTTGTATGAATTACAGTTCTAAACTCCAGCGGTCAATATATAAATTAGTATTACATGTTGGAAAAGCAACTATACGCAAGGTGATACTAATAATAAAAGTCTATATGAAGTACAATAAAACATGAACTTATTGATTACAATTTAAGTACATATATACATATATATCTATAACCCTTTTACATATTTATATTGAAGAACAAAAATGTGCATCAAGTAAATGTACTCTATTTCCATTTTAAATTGAAAATAGGTAGAAAAAAAGCAAGGTTGTCAGATATATTTTCTAAAATTGCTAAGCTCACTATACAAGTATACTTCATACTTCAGTAAACTGTTAGTTCGTGACGTTCTTAGAAAGCTAGTTTGGAAATATTTAAAAAAAATACATAGATATAAATTTATTAGTTAGCATTAAAATAAAGCGTTTAAAATTGCTGGAAAAAAATAATTATAAATTCACTATAAAATAAACAACTTTATGTATATTACTATACTTAAAAAAATTTGGAGAGCCGGCAACGGCGGCTCAGGCGGCTGGCCGCACAGATTTAAACCACTGGCGATAACACCGGTCAACAAAGTCCGGTCAATAAAGATTATTAGACTACTTTGCATTTAATACATTGCTAATACTTCTTCGGTCCACTGTGCCATAAAATTTTTACGACGTCGTTAAAATGATTTACGACTTTAGGCGCTCAACTTGTTTAAGACGCCAGTGACGTGTATTTCAGCTAGGATTATTAACACAGACAATTTTTTGAGATTGTCTAAATATTGGCTAAATGAGCATTATTTACAGCAAATTATATTACAAATATTAAGAGTGTTGTATGCAGGCTAATTTTAATCTCCTATATTGATTGGAATGAAAAATATTATTTCACAATTTTCGAATTTATAAAAGATATATGCACGCCCATGGAATCATAAAGTTGCACCGCTTTTTTTGTTCCCCAGGCGTATTTATCATTTTCAATTAAAATTAGAAGGACTATATGTACATACATATAACAAGTAGACATCATACTTCTCTAACTTGTGATAGTAATTTCATCAGAAAAAGCAAGGCTCACTGTAATATTAGAATACGTACCCGCATGCGAATATAGCGTACTAGGAACGCTCGGCCCGCCCTGCGGTGCCCTGCCTCGCCTCGAGAACGCTCCATATAAATTCTGTTTTTTATGAGAGTGAGCAAGCGCATTCAGTACACTCTCGTTCGAGGATAAACTTGCAAGCATTATTTTTGTTGCTATAAGCGAAAATTACGAAAAATTTAGAAAGGTGGATATACCTTAAGTGGGACACACTGTATATATATACTCGTAGATACTACTGTAAAAAATGCATGCAAATATTTTGTAGAAAGACACTGCAGACCGACCGACAGTAGGCGAGAAATCGGAAATAACTCGCACACGTACAGATAGTCGGTGGCGCGTTTAGATAGGCCATGGACGTAGGCGATGCATGTGCAAAGATTAATATGCGCTGCAATATTACTAAAACGTAGAACAAGAAGGAATAGTGATTTTTTTACGATGTTTTATTTACCCACTTAGTAGTCAAAGTTTATTGAAATGAAAGTCTCATATACTATTTGTTGATCTTGTATCCAACACCAAATTGTGACTATGTGGTACGCTACTGACCACGCATTATATTTCGCCCAGCTCTGACTAAATTGTAGTTTCGTGTGCGTTACCGCGTATTAGTGCATTCGTTCCATTTGTTATCGACTCGTCACAGACAATCGAGTCGGTGGCAAAAACGGAACAGGTTCCAATTTTTTAGTCGAGCCGTCTTTTAGTCTGTCGTCTGCGGTGTCTCATTTAAACATATATGGTGCATTCATACAGACAAAATTGTAGGTGACTGATTGCAGTGGCGGTGCGTGATATTTCAGTTACCCATATCTTGAAAACGACGCATGGGACCCACTTCACTTTTTTAGGTGATGACTATACACCTCTTACAGAAATGATGTATAGTGAAAAAATCGTCAGTAAAGTTTGCGAAAAATTTTTCAAAAACACTGGAGCACTCCCTGGGTTCTCAGTAACGCTCTGTGGGATATTTGCAGTATATATTTTTTTCATAATCTAGAAACAAATATAAGGAGACATTTTTCGATTTGTTACAAAATATTTTTGTTTCAAAAAGTTATAGCCATTTTAATTTTGGGAAACAAAATATTCCTATAAAATTAAAATTAAAATGGCCATAACTTTTTGAAAAAAAAAATATTTTGCAACAAATCGAAAAACGTCTCCTTATATTTGTTTCTAGATTATGAAAAAAATATACTGCAAATATCCCACAGAGCGTTACTGAGAACCCAGGGAGTGCTCCAGTGTTTTTGAAAAATTTTTCGCAAACTTTGCTGACGGTTTTTTCACTATAAATCCTTTCTGTAAGAGGTGTATAGTCATCACCTAAAAAGTGAAGTGGGTCCCATGCGTCGTTTTCAAGATATGGCTAACTGAAATATCACGCACCGCCACTGACTGATTGTAGGTCGTCTGCGGTGTGCCTAAATGTATCTAGATTCTTTTTTTTATAAGATCGAAGAGGTTTCATATTTATTAAGTCGAGCCAATTGGTTTTTTAGGCAATTTTCTTCTGACAATCGGCCATTAATCCTTCCTCTGCAGGTCTGGCGAAACGACGATAACGATTTCTTTGTGAAACACAAAGAACTCTCGTCCCTGGGTTCATTCATATAGACTATAGATGCGGTAATTATTTAAAAAATACCTACCTCTTAAACATCACACACATTCGTAACGTTCTCGTTCGTTTATTCTCAACAAGTCCCTAGGGTCGGAAGGTTCCGTTTCTTCGCTCCCGGTGATATATTGTTAGGACCGTTCTATTTTACTCAGGTATCAAGAAAAAAAGAACAAGCATAATATGTAGAAAGAGATAATAAGTAATATGTATTGTGGTTTATTTTTTCATTGGTATGGAATTAAATAAATAAATTGCAGTCACAGATATTCGTCTTTATTAAACTTCTAAAGTAGGTCTGTAAAGTTGGCATCTCCCAACATAGAAGTTTCTTCTATGTTTTACTTTATTTATAACATTCATGCCTGAAGGTAGTAGGTACGTAGTAGGCTTTGAGTAAAACAATGTAAATAAATCACTTTCAAACTCGACCTTGTTTTTGTCAAGCATTCTTCTACTTTGTCAGCATTGTGGATATTTTAAAGGGTTTTTGAAAAACACTGTTAGAATATTGTGAGTTTTTTTATTAATGTTATAAATGGCTCGACATTACTTATTTTCCATTTGAAGAAATGCGAAATATGATATAGGTACACACAGCGTTGATATTTGGAAATGAAGTTATCGAAATCGAAGGCAACCAGATACTAAAATGTTGAAAAATCTTTAGCGGCATTTTTACCTAATACGTTTCTTCAAAATCCCTTTAAAAACAATAACAACGCTGTCAAACAAGAAAGTTTGGCAGAAATGGAATTTGAAAGTGATTTATTTGCATTGTTTTACTTTAAAGCCTAGTATAAACGCAAATATCTTCCTAACGGTTACTCGGATTGACATTTACAAATTATTTTTGTTTTGCCAAAAAATCGTAAGAAAATTGATATTTTTAATGAAAATATAAATATTAGACACGAAAAAAGTAACTTTTGGCGCCTTATGTATATTTCGCGGTTTATGTATGTACAGGGTGATCGTTTTATCAGAGGAAGTGAGTTTTTCTCAGAAAGGTTTAAGAGAAATTAATTTTTGGTAAAGGTAAATCACTTTTATTCACCTTAACTCAAAATTAAATAAAAAATATGTGTTAACGTCGATAAGCGTCGCGACGCCTCAAAAAAATGTTTTCAGCAAGTTACCGTTTTTACTGTACCATTACAAAGGTAATTAATTATGAGTTCTTTTTCTATTTAACATTGTTTTGTATTTTGAATACTTATTTAAAAAAGTTATGGCTCTTTTATTGTTGAGCGCACTATCTGTTTGTTTTTCATATACTGCTAGCTAAATGAATATAATTTATGTAAAGAGTATATCAATTTACTTTCGTAAAGGCACATAAACTAAACTAAGTTTCGTTTCTTAAATTAAAGTTTAGAAAGCTAAAGCCAGAAGCGTCTGCCTTTTAAGACAGAAATAAAAAATATAGCTTGCTAAAGATGTTAATAGAAAATGATGCTAAGCATCGCGACGCCTCGATTTTTTTAACAATAAACCTTTATAATTCGTAAAAAGTTTTTGGTTTTTTGAACTCCTTTTTTATTTCCATTATTTCAAAAATTATATCCGATCCTCAAAATCGTATTTGGTCTACTAAAACATCCGCTTAAAACAGTATCAATCCACTAAATAGTCCATTTTTAAATTTCACACCGTTGAGGACATCTTCTAATGCAAATAATAACTGAGTAATAAACCGTATTCAACTTTCAAAACTCCTAGGATTCAACTGTGAAAGTATGTGTGAAGAACAGTTTTTGGGTTAACTTTAAGGAAATACATACCTATTTATTAAAGTAATTGTTATTATTCTTTGAATTCGAATAAAGACAAACTGGCTGTGCACAAAACAATTTGTATTTTTTTAATATATTTTTTATGCTTAGTTTTGAGTGAAGGTGAATAAAAGTAATTTGCCGTTCACAAAAAATTAATTTCTCTCAGCCGTTTCCGAGAAAAACTCACTCCCTATGTGCCTTCTATAACTTACATCAAAATTATACCTAGACAAACTAAAATTCCTCATCCCAAAAAAACTCTCAATCACCAAAGAGCAAAATGTTGATTTTTAAAACGGTTTAACAACCTATACTCTATCTTGGTTATTAACTTCTAGACTTAGGTAAGTTTGGTTAAACCGCATTATTTTTACACCCAAAAAATCTGCAGTTTTGTGTACTGTTGTATATGTGTACCATTAATTACAGGATGCCATGTACAGTATAATAGTGTTTTTTTTCCTTTGTCAGAATAAAACAGTTTTAGTATTACATGTTTAACACACTTTTATGCAGTACGTACTTAAAAGTCTGCAACATATGGGAAACTATATTTGAAATATGTCCTATAATTTGAAGGAATATTTGTAAACAGAAATTGCGACAAAAATAAACTACATTTTGAATGTTTTCTGCTACATTTTTAAAACAATTTTAAAACATCCTTCCTTTCCTTGTTTCATTTAAAAATATATATTTGTCTTAAAAAATTATGTTATCTGTTTTTAGTGTGCAGTTTTAATCTATTTCTTGTAACATAATCTTATATATAAAAAATCTCGTGTCACGGTGTTTGTGGTCGCACTCCTCCGAAACGGCTCGACCGGTTTTTATGAAATTTTTTATGTGTATTTGGTAGATATGAGAATAGGTCGTAAAGTATATTTCATACCGCTAAGTGATTAGGGTGTCCCTATCCAGAAAAAATGTTTTCTATTTTTTTGACAAAATTTTTTTTTTATTTTTTAAGAAAATATGTATTTTAACCATTCCATCCCTATACATTTTAAATTGTATTGTTTAGGTGTTAAGGCCCACCGCAGACGACCGACTATCGGTCATCTACATTTTATATGTATAAATGCACCATAGGTATACGTTTAACTTTTTGTATAAAGCAATGGGGAAACGTTAAAAAAATACATTAGTTGTTATGTTTGTATTAAACAAAATTAGAAATTAAAGAATTGGGGACATTCTGTATATACAAATATACAGTGTCCCCAGATGGAGTTAATAATAAAAACATTTGGAATTCAGTTTTATCCTGTTGGGAATCAACCATGTTTGAGTAGAAATTTATGATTGCTATTTTTGTTTTCAAAAACCAAGCAAGCCATGTCAAAAATTCATTCTCTGACTAAATAACGTGCGTTTTCTATGCAAGATACAGGAAAATGTATCTCAGTGTGGCTTAGAATTAAAATGCATGGTGCAATTTTTTAGGACCATCGTCTACTTTGTTTTGTTGACCTTTTTATACCTTTGATAAGGAAGGTCTGGTTTTCTGCTCAAGTTATCGAAAAAAATTTAAAACTTAGTTATAAATATTTCAAGAGTATTGTTATCTAGTAATTTCTAAACAAAACCATGGTTTTATCTTTTCCACACTGAAAATATTTCAAATTTCTTAAAGTAGGTCGATTGTCCTGAAATAATGCAGAGTTGCATAGAATTTTCCCATATAATTCATAAACTCATTACTCTGAAAATGTGTTTTGTGCTCCGATCATAACCTCCTAAATTTTTTTTGAACAAAGGAGTGGTAAAATAATAACTAACTTTCTACTCAAGCAGGTTTGATTCCCAAATGGATAAATGTCAACTCGACGTTGAATATACATAGAACAAAGGATATTTATTATTACAACGCTAGATTTTGCAACATGACAGTACCTAATTTTTTTTTGTATAAACGGGGGAAAAATTAAAAACACTTTAATTGTTTTGTTTATATTAAACAACAAAATATTCTAAGAAGTTTTTTCCATAATATTTTGTATATATATGTGAGTACTTAACTTGAGGAGGGAGCCTCGTGTAAACGACTATTTTTGTCTTGATTCTTTTGATTTTTTTTACAAAAGATGAGATCATTTATTCAATCGTAGTAAAATACATATATGATAATATTGAGGATGCAGTGTATATGAAACAAATCTTAAAAAAAATAATAAAAAAACAAAACACAATGGCGGCGCTGCAGCTGCTCGATGTTGGCTGTTTGAATTTGCGTCGTGCAACGCCCAGGTTCTTGCAATTGACTAAAATAAAAAAAAAAAACGACGTGTTCCACGAAACACCGGACTACTACCTATACTTTTCTCGACGAATCTTCATTGGCATCTTCAGGAAAAGATTAAAACTAAATTCTAACCTACACACTTGCTTTATTTAATACTTAAGGGGTTTTTGTCCTTCTAAAGTGAATGTGAAGAGATATATTTTTATTTCCTTTGATAGCTAACGCCGTCCAATGGCGTGCATATATCTTTTATAAATTCGAAAATTGTGAAATATTTTTTTTTCATTCAAATCAATATAGATTAAAATTAGCCTGCATACAAAACTCAATATTTGTAATATAATTTTCTGTAAATAATGCTCATTAATAAAATCCGTAAGAGTGATCCGCAACAGTGCCTAATTTAATTACTTTATAAATTGTCGTCAACCCGATTTTGGTTAATTCATGAATTCTCGAGATAACCGCATTATCAGACATTTCAGAATTTTCTTTTTTCAAACACGCGTACATATTTAAAACAACGCGCTGACACTGAACGTGTAAATCTTTGTTTTTAAATTCGACCCTATCATAAGTATCATTCATTGCCAATTCATTTGACTGTGGCACCAAATTATTAGATTCCCGCGATAGATCATCTCGAACTGTCGTTTCAAATGGTCTCCAAAACGCCATACCAATTAATTACTAATAAATTATATTTATAAACCTTACTCGTTATTCAGAAAAGTTTTAATAAACCTTGCTGAAATCAAACGCAAACACTTCATTGGCGGAAACAAGAGGGAATTACTAATGTCGTAAATCATTTTAACGACACAGTGGACCGCATGAACAGCTAACCAACGTATTCGATGCAATGCAAAATATTGGGTCACTGTAGCTCACTTGTGGTTGTAGCGTGAATGCTGCATGTTGCCGGCTCTTCAAAATTTTCTTAAGTATAGTAATATACATCAAGTTGTTTTAATTAATTATTTTTTCCAGCAATTTTAAACGCCTTATTTTAATGCTAACTAATAAATTTATATCTATGTATTTTTTTTAAATATTTCCAAACTAGCTTTCTAAGAACGTCACGAACTAACAGTTTACTGAAGTATGAATATAACATTTGTATAGTGAGCTTAGCAATTTTAGAAAATATATCTGACAATCTTGCTTTTTTTCATATCTTCACATTCACATTAGAAATACTATACCTGCAGTCATAAAATTTGAAAATATCGATTTTTGGAAAATGTCACAGTGCGAAAGTATGGTCTTTTGACTATTAAATTCCAAAGTTTAAAGTCGGTACGACAATAGGAACCTATTTTTCTCGACCGCCAAAGCGAACGCTGCGCCACGATGCGCGGCGCTCACTGCCAGCCCGCCAGGTGTCCTGTCTCTTATTATTCGTGCTAGCCTGCTGGCCTGTTTAAAAGGTCAAAAACGTATTATGTATCATCGTAGCACCATCTGAAATCATTTCAAAAAAATATTTAAAGAGGAATAAGAACTTTAAAGAATTTTTAAAGAACTTTAAACGCGTTTTTCTCGAAACGACATTTTTCAAATCAGTGGCCACGATTACAGACAAACGTCTCAACGGATTTTAATTAAATTTTGGAGAATCGTTAGCAATAACATCGTCTCATGATTGAACGTAGGATTTAATTTCTGATCAAAATTATTATTTTTTTTGCAGGTTTTACATTTTAGGCCAAAAAAGCAGCTCTTGTTTTCAAACGGTCGCCATTTTGTGTAGAATAACCTTAAATTAATGTCCTACGTTAAATCACTAGTCAATTCGATGTAGAATATAACGCAATTTTGTTTGTTTGTTTGTTTCAAATAAGCGGTTCACGCCCACCGCGAAAACGTGCTCCCGGCGACAGGCTGTATCTCCGCCATTTTTTATTATTTGTCTTCATGAAAATTAGCGAATAAAGTTTAAGAATAAAGTATTTAAACGTACTATTTTTTTTATCTACTGCATACTTTCTGAGAAAAAAATGTCAAAAATGAGGTCCGGAGCAAGCTCGTGACTGCAGATAACCCGAGAGGTAACCCCTTAATTTATCGTCACGGTTCACAGTATACTTATAATGAATAATTAAAGTATATTGGGCAAACAAAAAGATCTATTGTGACTAGATTTAAAGAACACATGGCTCATTTGAAATGTGGCAGAACTGAAAAATCGTGTGTTGCCCAACATGCTTTTGACAACAACCATAGGATAAACATAAATAATTTAAAATTAATTAGAAATGTAACAAACAGTAGACAGTTGGATGCTTTTGAAAGTTTAGAACTCATTAAATGTAACAGTAATACGAATAAGGACAATTCTCCACTGTTTGCAGTTTGCACTGATAAACAAAGACAGATGTTACGGTTCAGTGAACCGTGACGGCAAATTAAGTATAAATAGAGCAAGTGTGTAGGTTAGAATTTAGTTTTAATCTCCTCCTGAAGATGTCAAGTTAGTTTTCGAAACGCGCGTCGAGAAAAGTGTAGTAGTTAGGTGTTTCGTGGAAAACGTCTAGTTTTTTGTTTCTACGCCGCAAATTCCAGTACCCACTCCAGGATAAAATCAAAAAGTAAAATTTATTTCGTTAAAATAGGTTCTTCCACGTCGAATGAACCATTTTTAAAAAAAAACAAATTTAAAAACTAAAAATGTAGGTCCATTTTGAAAAAAAAGTATATTTTTATAAACAAATGGCAAAAAACAATATATATCATTACAATTTTAATGTAATTTATTCGTTGGCCAATAAGTTGACGAATATCTGTACAAAATTTCAAATCAATCGGCCTACAACTTTTTGAGTTACACTGCACGGCGCGTAAAAATATGCGTTTTGAGATGAACGCATTTAAAGTTTTCGGTTTATTATTTGATCATTATTTATTTCGGTTTATTTTTTGAAAACTACTGTTATATAGGCCGAATTTATTCCTTTCCACCGACGAAAGCACTATCTAATATTGAAAAAGCAAACCAGCAAACTTGTTTGGCCCAAAAATCAACTCGTTTCGTCTCGTTTACCTGCTCGCGGGTTTTATTTTGAATCTAGAACTTCGGAAACACGTTCCTCAGTTAATAAATAATTTTTTAAGCGATAAAAAAATGAATTTACATGAGGTTCCTCCCTTAATGAGTATAAATTAGGTATGAGTATAAATAAATCTTTCCATAAATCTTTCTAGAATTCGTATAAATATTTTGTTGTAAAAAGCAACGGAGAAATAATAAAAAAAACACTAGTTGTTTTGTTTACATTTTTATAATTACAATTATAACGTTGTTTTTTTAAATTCCCTTACCCTGTGACATATACAGGTTTAGTCAGAAAGAATGGGCCAACACTAAACTGGAGATACTAAATATTATGATTGAACTCAACGCCTTATACCAATGTCGTTGGTTTAAGAGATACAGCGTATTCAAAGTTTAAATTTTATTCTGAAATTTCTCAATAATTGAGAGAGTTTTTATAGCATAAATCTGAAAATTGGTGGTTTTATGTTTTTGGTGTGAGAATTACGAATTTTAAGCTTATTTTGACGTTGCTCCTAGAGGGTGCTAGTTTCACCGTAATATTTACATAGGTAAATTAAAACATATTTTTTTTATCGGTTGAGCCGTGCGTAAACCAAGTCGAGAATTATATTCAAGACTTCTACTCAATTCTACACAGAAAAGGTACTCCTGTTTATGTCGTCTAAATCTATCGGTTTTTAAGTTATTTGCATTTAAAGGGTTCAATGTATTTTGTTATGATTTTTTTTTATTTTTAAAAGATGAAAAGGTCCGGAGAAGCAATCAAAGCAACAGTAAATAACAATAACAATTATTGGTAAGAGTGATAATTACAAACCTCCACCAGTTAGAGGTCCACCACAAATGTATCTCAATACATTTTAAAATATACCTTCTAAATGTTTTTGACTGTTAAACAAAATTTCCATATTATTTTTAAATGTATTCGCGGCTTCTTGTATTCTCTGCTGCAACTCCTGAAGAGAATTAAGTTATTCCTGATAAAGAAAATCCTTTATATTTGAAGATACAGAGAAGGCCAGAGGGAGATCTGGACTTCTCGGTGGCCAAACAAACTTATTTCCACGGCCAATCCACCGATGAGGAAAATGTTCATGTAAATATTGGTGTACTGGCAAAGCAAAATGTGGAAGCGCTCCGTCTTGCATAAACCACATGTTTTCTCTTAACGTGAGTTGTACATCTTCTAACAGCTCGTTTAAATGATGTTGAAGACAGTTTAAGTACCGAGGTCCAGTTAGTTTGGGTGGCAATTGAAAAGTTTTAATGACAAAATTTGAAATTACACCACACCAAATGTTCATCTTAAACTCATGTTGAAAATGTCTTTCTTTTACAACATGTGGATTCTCGGAATCCCACAAATGATTGTTCCTCTAATTAAAAACTCGCCGCCCAATAAAAGTCTGGTTTTTCGGTTTGCATATTTTGTAGAAACTGAGCAAATTGTAGGCGAGCTGGTAAATATTGAGGCAATAACTGCTGAACCGGAGTATAATGATATGTATGGATCATTTCTTTTTCCAAAAACTATAAATGGACGATTCCCTTAGCCCCATTGCCGCACTTAACCGACGAGTATTCAGACCTGGATTTTCCGAAACACGAATAAAAATTTCATCTTCTTCATTCACTGTGACAGTTTTCAGAGTACCATGGTTACTTTTTGGGTGAAAATATCCAGTTTCGCGTAAGCGGATATAAAAATTTCTGACAAGTTTATGATTAAAACATTAAACTACCAATTTTCAGATTTATACTACAAAACCTTTCTCAATTACTGAGAAATTTTAGAATAAAATTTAAAGTTTGAACACACTGTATCTTTTAAACAGCAACATTGGTATAAGGCATATTGAGCTCAATAATAATATTTTGGTGTCTAGCATCTTCAGTTTGGTGTTGGCCCATTCTTTCTTACTCACCCTGTATATTTGAGGGGTACAGATGCAAAACACACATTATTTTTCGAAATAGAGTTAGTGGCGCTATCTTGTTTATCGTGTTGAACTACACCATTTTAAATCTAAAAAGTGGTATAAAACTCACATTTTCGTATTTATTTTAAATTGTGGAATCTGTAAATTGTTTCAAAACTCTCATTCTCCTAAGGAGAATGTGAGAATTTTAGAACTTTTTGTACTTGCAATTTTAGGTTCATTATAAAAATATTTCACTTCATCAGTCAATGATGATAATAAAACCGTAGTCTAAGTATTTTGTACTGCTTTTTATTTTGATTAAATACAATTTTTATTGATATACCATTGAGCTTAACTTCATGAATTTTAGTGTAAACAATAATAGTATGTAGAATAATTTGGAGCAAGACTACCGTTATCCAAAAAGTTGTATCAAAACTCACATTATCCAAATTTTAATTCACTTTCTTGGAGTCAAATATTGTTGTGCTGTTATTTCACCAATTTAGAAGCAAAGTTAAAGTTCTAATACAAATACCAAAAAAAATTCAGTGCCTTAGGTCACTTAAAAAGTGAGAAATCAGTTATTCCTTCTTCCTGAAAAATTTTAAAAAGTGGATAATGTGAGTTTTGCATCTATACCCCTCATTTATTCATATAAAACGTATAAAAATGAACTTATTATATCCAATTGGTCTTGAAAAACAAAATGCAATAGTTATTTCCATAATATTCAGGATATACGCGAGCACTTAACCTAATGAATATAAATTGGGTATCGCTGGAACTGACAAAACGCAAATAATGACGTTAATGTAATATAAAGGATACATGCATATTTTACAGATCGATTATACAACGGTAGTAGTTAGTTGTGATTTTTTTTGTAACTACCTATATTATATCTACGAAATTATTTCCGAAAAATAAAATAAAAAAATGTAAATGTTAATGGAGTATTTTGCTTACATAGTTGCAGTAATTGTGAAAATTGAAAAAAAAGCTTTATTTGTTTTGTTTATAGTAAACAACAAAATATTTAAGAACTAGCAAAAAATCTTATAAATAAGAACACATACTTAATGCCTAATGTTTTTTTTTGTCATCTTTAATATTAAAGCGTCGTTTTTTAAGTACCCTTACCCTGCGATATAGGTACATATGTATATGTATTCATATAAAACAGGTAAAAATGAACTTAATGTACCAACCAGTGGGTCTTGAAACACAAAATAAAACAGTTCATTCCATAATATTTTGGATATATGCGAGTACTTAATTTAATGGGTATACATTGGGTATCGCTACAACTGACAAAACACAAATAATGACGTTAAACGTAGAACAAAGGAAATATATTTTATAGATAGATTTTGCGATTATAACGGTAATACATTAAACGATTTTTTAAGCATGTATTTGCACACTCGTTACAGCGTTACGAAATAACGTAGGTATCTCTTTATAAAAAAGCGAGAAATTTCAATGCAAGATTTTACGAAATAACGAAGGAACGTTCATTGTGAAAATTTCTTTGTAAGTCCATTGCATCGTGAACTGGAAAAAAGCAATCAGTCGGACGTTAAAAGGTGGATCCTTTCGACTGAAATCAGGTGAGATACTCTCCATATTTGTGCCAGTCGGCAAACCCTAAACGACGTCGTCGTCGACCGTGTATATTATGTATCTATGCGTGTAATACCTGATAAGATCGCGACCTCCTGACAGCCCGACGATAACGACGGCAACCTGTGGCGGCGTCCCCTGCAGCAGTCCGAGAAAGAAGCACCGCACGGAACAATCACGCACATATCACAACTGGGGCCGAATAGGCGCGTTTTATGGTTCCCGGAGCGATCCCGCCAACGGCCCGGAGCTGGCAGGCAAGACTCCGGTGTAACAAGTAGGTAGACGATGGCCGGGCGAGGTGCGCGCGCACCGCCGACACATCGAGCGCCGTTGTTAGAGCGACGTGAATACACTTGTTGTACGTGCCGGGTTTTAACCGTTCGTTGCCATACAGGGCCGCACCTTGTGGTAACAGTCCAGTAGGCAGAGACTTTTATGTGTTCTTGAAACATATAGGGCTAGTTCTGACCGATTCCAATGTATTTTTTTGCGTAAAACACAATGCGCGGGGTCCGTAGAGCTGAAACCGTCGGCTATTTTTTTTTAAATTAACAATTTGTGAAAAAAAAAACGTATTTTTTTCACATTTTCGCTTATATCTCCGTTCCTTGGCATATTTTATATAGCATATGCATTTAAGAAGTTGTAGCCTATTGAATTTACAAAATTTTAAGCCCAACCCAAAGTCTCTAAGTGCTATTGTTAACTTGCAAATGACTGCTGAAGTTGGAAAAGTGCTTTATTTTCACTATTTTTTTTACTTCGAAAGTAGAGCGACTATGTTTATGAAATTTCTTGGTGAGACTGCTATTTGTAGTATGAAGTTACAAAAAAAATTCAGCTCGATCCGTTAATCACTTTGCGAGTAATTAACCATCGAATTTTTTTTACAAGCCTTAATTAACCATTACGCCATTTCTTTGTTTATTGGATGATATTGACCGGGTTTGGCTAGAAAAATCATAAATCTCTTCAAGTTTGCGAGACTTTTTGAGATTTTGAAAAATATTGATTTGGGCCAGCTTTATAACGTTTTCTACGTGATTACCTTTTTTGACGCGACGTATATATTGTTTTAGCGTTGCCGCTTCGAAATTCTCGGAATTGTGACTATAACATCTTGAAAGTACGCTTCAAGAAGCGTATTTAAAAAAAATGGGCGTCAAGATATTACAGTCACAATTCCGAGAATTTCAAAGCGGCGACGCTACAACAATATATACATCGCGTCAAAAAAGTTAGTCGCGTAGAAAATGCAAAAAAAATACATAGGGAACCGTCACAACTAGCCCTATATTTTTCAAAAAACACTTTTTGATGATTTTAGCTCCATGTTTACTGGACTATAAAAATTGAACAATAATTGCAAAAATCACACATTTAGCTTGACAAAAATATTGAAGTTTCAAAACTGATTATATTGATTACTGTTTACTTTTGTACAGGGTGATCGATGTATCATTTTTATTTACCTTCTTTAGTAAAACACTATTTAGTAGATCACACAAGGCAAAATATATATAACACTAGCGACCCGCCCCGGCTTCGCACGGAGATATAAAAAATGGTTATTGTGGGTTATCCCTAAGAGATAGACATATACCATCGCGGACTTTTGTAGACCTTTTTAAGATGTACAATATTGTAGTACATTATTTTGATCTATCTCGTAGGGTTCAGCCAGCGTTTCCAATGTAAGCGCAAAAAAATGTGTTTATTTACGACATCACATTAGAAACCTCTAAAATTATCAGTGTTTCTCTACTATATTATGCATGTATTATACATATAAACATTCCTCTTGAATCACTCTATCTATTAAAAAAAACCGCATCAAAATCCGTTGCGTAGTTTTAAAGATCTAAGCATACATAGGTAGGGACAGACAGCGGGAAGCGACTTTGTTTTATACTATGTTATGATATAATAAATATTAAGTTGGCCGGAAAGTCTTGCACCAAAAAAAAGTTTATTTTTTATTTTTTAATAAATTTATTAATACCAATTAAAATTAAACAATGTATTCGCCATGGATATCTATAACCTTCGCCCATCTGTTAGGTAAATCACTGATGCCCTTTTTCCAGAATTCATGGAGCTGCGATGAGAAAAATTGGTCGACCGTTGTTTTGAGGTCTCCATAAGTGTCGAACTTTTTCCCGCTCAAATGTTGCTTCAGCGGGAGGAACAAATGGTAATCCGACGGCACAAGGTCCGGTGAATACGGCGGATGGGCAACTGGATGCCAGCCGACCTCTGTGATTTTTTGGCGTGTGTCTAAAGGGACATGCGGCCGTGCATTGCCATGTAACAGGTGGACGGTAGAACATATCGGTCGTTTTTCTCGCATTGTATCGGTCAATTTCTGGAGTTGTTCGATGTACACGGAAGCTGAAACGGTCTTGCCTACGGGCAGCAATTCGTAATAGATCGGCCCTTTCATTTCCTACCAAATAGAGAGGAGATGTTTATGCTGGTGTGGGTCTGTTTTCGGCTATATCGGAGGCTGTACATCATGCGAAAGCCAGACGGCGCGGCGTGTCGTTTATCGTTATCGTAGAGGATCCAACTCTCGTCACCGTCACCAAATTTTCGAGAAACTTCTTGCGGTGAGGTTGAAATAACAGTGCCTCGCATATGTTCACACGCGTTTGCTTATAAACATCGATAAGGCGATGAGGGATCCATCTCGATTGAAATCTCGAGTTCGTGAAGATGGATCTCAATGGTTATGTGGCTCCGCCCGAGTGTCGCCGCCAATTCTCATGTTGTTGCTTCTGGATTGGATTTGAGGTCGCTCAGCAAATCTTCGTTGTCAAGAGAACGCGGTCTTCCACTGTCCCCATTATCTTGGAGGCACGTATGTCCCGCCGCAAAGCGATTGGACTCCTCGCCCAATGTGTTGTTAATATTTGCGGCAGCTTCGCTCGCGTTGTGCCCTTGGCGTCACTCGTAATAGATGATTGCTCGAAGATGCTCTTCGTTCTCCGTGTGCGTTTCTGGAAAATTCTAAATTTTTCTAATTTTTGGTGGAAGACTTTCCGGCCAACCTAATATATAGGTACAGTGCTCGCCTAAAGTATGGAAAAAATTCAGGAAATGTGAAACAAAAAATGTTTGGAAAAAATCCTCGAACAGGTCGATTTTGTTTAATAAAAACACACATTTTTGTCTATTTTCAGATGTCATTTGTTTTTGAGTAATGACGTCATCAACTTATCTTTCAAATGGCAACCTCCCATTTTTTTTATTTAATTTGAGAGACCCTTTCATTGTCGATTTAACGGTATAAAAATGTTGCCACCTTAAATGACAAAATTTGTGAGTAAATGACAATTGAGTGTTACAAAATGAAAAATATATTTTTTCACAATAAATAAACGAAAATTTCTTTAATAAGCAAATACAATTTTAAATTAAGTGTTCGAAATGCCGTCCATCAACTTCTTGACAATATACAAGCCTGTGTACAAATTCTTCTTGTACATTCTGAATGACTTCCAGGGTATGAATCCTATTTCATCTCTAGCGACCTCGTAGTTCGACTAAATTGTGTGGTCTTCTGCAGTAAACTTTTAATTTTAAGTAACCCCATAAAAAATAATCAAGCGGTGTAAGATCTGGGGATCTCGCGGGCCATTCTATCGGTCCTCGTCTGCCAATCCACCTCTAAAGAAAGATGACGTCTAAATATTCACGAACTGAGCACGCATAATGCGGAGGTGCTCCGTCTTGCTGAAACCAGAATGTTTTATCTGGAATGTCAGGATCATTCTCGTTTGGGAAAATTACTGCAAGCGTTGAAACTAGATCATTTTGCAAGAACTCCAGATATCTTTCTCCTGTGAGAGTTTCTTCAAAGAAGAAAGGCACTATTATTCTGTTTGCGACTATTCCGGCCCACACATTTAATTTCTGCGGATGTTGAGTATGTGCTTCGATGATCCAATGAGGATTCGTCCAACTCCAGTACCTGCAATTTTGACGGTTCACTGTGCCGTTTAGACAAAACGGGGCCTCATCGGAAAAAAGTATTTGCTGGTATAAATTTGGATTTGTTTGACAAAGATTCATCATGGTTTCACAGAATTGCAGTCGCCGGTCGGGGTCGTCTTCGTTGAGTTCTTGCACAAGCTGACTTTTGTAGCGATGATAGTTTCCTTTCCTCAGGATACGTAGAACTGTCGTCTGACTAACTTCATTTTCTGAGGCAACTAGTGTAGAGGTACTCTGAGGGTTCTCTTTCATACTTAACACACTGTCTTTTTATCTTGTGTAATTTTTGGACGTCCTGATTTTGGTAGGTCTTTAACTTAACCACTTTCTCTAAATTTGGACTCAATCTTACTAACTGTGGTTTGGGTGATAGGGTTATCTGGATATTTTGCATTAAATAAATTGCATACCTCCTGCTGAGTTCTGCTCTTACTTTCACATCCGATGAAAATCAAAATTTCAATTCTTTGTGTCACAGTTAAATGTGCCATATTAAAATTGGAATTTTTATAAATACTAACACGTTACATTAACTTTTCGCACAATTTAATGACAAATCTAATTAAGTGACAGTAAAAACCATGGATACATCAAAAAACTTAATCTGATAATTTTTTTGCTTAGCAACTTACTTTTTTGGTATATTTTATTTGTGTTTAGTTTTTTTCAGAAATTTTCGTTTATTTATTGTGAAAAATATATTTTTCGGTAAAAGTTCAGTTTAGTGACTTTTGTGAAAATGGCCAAATTAAATCGGATTTTTTGCTAAAATCGTTTGTTTTCATATAAAAAGCGATTTCAAGTCGGGGGAGCAAGTTTTTTTACTGGCGCAAATGCAAAAAAAGGTAAAACTTTCGCATTGCCCAGCCCCCCGATCTTGATAAAATATGTATGATTCAAAAGGGTTTTCAAAATGCTGTCGAATGGTATTAGTCCCAAAGTGCGGAAACGCAAGGGTCAAAAGTTACAGCCGTTCAAATTTGAAAAATGCCATAGGCTCCCATTATAAAAAAAAATCATTTTTTTGCTGTGTTTCAATACAAAATCCAGCAAAGTCTATGGGCCATTGCTTGCTAATGCCTTTTAATGGATACAAGTTTTGTTTCGAGAACAATATGGTAAAACCTATCGAAACCTAAATTATAAATTATAATCTATAAGCTATGAAACCATTCAACCTAACCTAACCTAACCTAACCTAAAATAATTGAAAACAAATAAAAATTAAAGAGAAATTAATCGTAACGTAATACTTAAACGTAACGTAACGTAACACTTAATCACGTAATTTACGATCAAAACAATGAAATTGGGGGTTTTTGATCAATTGCATAATTTTTTTTTTATGAAAAAGTTCGCAGCTTATTTTGCACTGACTTTTTAACCCTTTATTTCCGCACTTTGGGACTAGTGCCAATCGATAGCAAATTAAAAACGCTTTCAAATGATATATCCCTTATCAAGATCGGAGGGTTGGGCAAAGCTAAAGTCTTTCCCAAAAAAAATGCGAAAATAGTGTGTGATTATTGCATATTTAAACACCCGATTTTGACCGAAAAATTGGCTGATTTTCACAAAAATCAATAATAAACTAAACCTTTACTTCCGACCAGTGGCGGTGCGTGATATTTCAGTTAGTCATATCTTGAAAACGACGCATGGGACCCACTTCACTTTTTAGGTGATGACTATACACCTCTTACAGAAAGGATTTATAGTGAAAAAAACCGTCAGCAAAGTTTGCGAAAAAATTTTCAAAAACACTGGAGCACTCCCTGGGTTCTCAGTAACGTTCTGTGGGATATTTGCAGTATATTTTTTTTCGTAATCTAGAAACAAGTATAAGGAGACGTTTTTCGATTTGTTGCAAAATATTTTTTTTTTTCAAAAAGTAATGGTAAATAAATTTTAATTTTAATTTATATAGTAAGAGGTGTGTTGATCGAAACGAAAAAAATAACGAGTATTATGATAAGTGATAACCAGTTGAAGAATTCCGTAGAAGCATGATTTTCTATTTTCTAAATGTACGATTCAATTTTTCGTTCACAACCACCGAATCAAGTTATAAGAATTTGTTCCTATATTTCGCCACAAATTAAAAAAAAAACTGCAGAACACCCTGGGATCACAGTAACGCTCTGTGGAATATTTGCAGTATATTTTTTTCATAATCTAGAAACAAATATAAGGAGTGGTTTTTCGATTTGTTACAAAAAAAAATTCCCAAAATTAAAATGGCCATAACTTTTTGATAAAAAGTATTTTGTAAGAAATCGAAAAACCTCTCCTTATTTTTGTTTCTAGATTATGAAAAAATATATATATACTGCAAATATTTATATATTATATATATATACTGCAAACTTTGCTGACGGTTTTTTTCACTATAAATCCTTTCTGCAAGAGGTGTATAGTCATCACCTAAAAAGTGAAGTGGATGAACCGCCACTGTCTACGGGCTTTGTTGCTGTCAATTTAATACTCTTTATTTAAGTGTTTCTAAGTTTTGGCCCATCACTGGGCATCACTACAGTATTTAGGACCACGCTCCCCGGGAGTGTGGTACCTCGATGGAAAAAACCAAAAAAACCCTTGAGTAGAGGAACATATTGGTGGGGGTCGGGGGGCGAGGAAAGCTCCCGTTGAAAAGTTATGCGCAATACTGCGTTACGCCCTTTGCCATTTGCTTTATATGGAAGAAGCGCTTAACACATTTATCAACCTAACCTAATTTAAACTAACCTAACCTAAACTAACCTAACCTAACCTAAATAACAAAAACTCTTTTATTCTAATTAAGAATTTACAAGTATTCAAGTTTAAATTGAGATTTAATACTTTTGATGAGTTCTTCAAACGGATCCAAATTCTTCTGTTTGTTTTCTTTGCGCCACAAGTACTCGCACAAGTGCATCGCCATTGCGTTTCCAGTGTAACCCCTTTTTTCCAAGTCGTGTTTCAGCCACTTCCAACTCCCTTCGATTGTCTGTGTGTGAGCCCCGGTCCATAACTTTTTGAAAAAAAAAAATATTTTGCAACAAATCGAAAAACGTCTCCTTATACTTGTTTCTAGATTACGAAAAAAAATATACTGCAAATATCCCACAGAGCGTTACTGAGAACCCAGGGAGTGCTCCAGTGTTTTTTGAAATTTTTTTCGCAAACTTTGCTGACGAGTTTTTCACTATAAATCCTTTCTGTAAGAGGTGTATAGTCATCACCTAAAAAGTGAAGTGGGTCCCATGCGTCGTTTTCAAGATATGGCTAACTGAAATATCACGCACCGCCACTGCTTCCGACACAATCCCTTTATAACACACCAAATTACGTGCGAAAACTCCTAATCACTCGCGAATAAATGGAATCGACTCGGCGTTCGTCTGACTTCAACTGTCAGTGCCACCATAATCGGCGATCGGCGGTGGACCGATAAAATGGCCAATATTAAATCGAATGTTTTGCTAAAATCGTTGGTTTTCATATAAAAAACGATTTCAAGTGGGGGGAGCAAGGTTTTTACTGGTGAAAATGCAAACAAATGCGAAAATAGTGTGCGATTATTAGGTTAGGTGAAGGTTAGAACCCAACCTAACATTTGAATAAATGTATCCAAAAAGAATCTAACCTAACCCAGTGGCGGTGCGTGATATTTCAGTTAGCCATATCTTGAAAACGACTCATGGGACCCACTTCACTTTTTAGGTGATGACTATACACCTCTTACAGAAAGGATTTATAGTGAAAAAACCGTCAGCAAAGTTTGCGAAAAATTTTCAAAAACACTGGAGCACTCCTGGGTTCTCAGTAACGCTCTGTGGAATATTTGCAGTATATTTTTTTTCATAATCTAGAAACAAATATAAGGAGACGTTTTTCGATTTGTTACAAAATATTTTTGTTTCAAAAAGTTATGGCCATTTTAATTTTGGGAAACAAAATGTTCCTATAAAATTAAAATTAAAATGGCCATAACTTTTTGAAAAAAAAATATTTTGCAACAAATCGAAAAACGTCTCCTTATATTTGTTTCTAGATTATGAAAAAAATATACTGCAAATATCCCACAGAGCGTTACTGAGAACCCAGGAGTGCTCCAGTGTTTTTGAAATTTTTTTCGCAAACTTTGCTAACGATTTTTTCACTATAAATCCTTTCTGTAAGAGGTGTATAGTCATCACCTAAAAAAGTGAAGTGGGTCCCATGAGTCGTTTTCAAGATATGGCTAACTGAAATATCACGCACCGCCACTGACCTAACCCAACTGAATGTCAGGTTAGGTTCTTTAGAGCGTGAAAAGTATTCACTAAAGAATTCAACCTTCCCTTTGAATTGAAGTATCCCTAAAGAACCTAACCTAACCAAACAGAGGGTTGAGTTTCAGTGCACAGATACTCCTTTTACTCGATTTTTGTGAAATAGGCAGGCTTTTCGGTGAAAATAGTGTGCTCAATGCGCATTTGCCATCACACTATTTTCGCATTTTTTGCAAATTTTAACAACCAAAACTTTGCTCTCCCGACTTCGACCCCGAAATCGCTTTTTAAACCAAAATCAACAATTTTAGCAAAAAAAAAAAAAAACATTTTTTTAAAGCCATTTTCACAAAAGTGACTAAACTGAACTTTTACCTATTTTTCATTTTGTAACATTCAATTGTCATTTACTCAAAAATTATGTTATGTAAGGTGGCAACATTTTTATACCGTTAAATCGACAATGAAAGGGTCTCTCAAATTAAATTAAAAAAATGGGGGGGTTACCATTTGAAAAAATAAGTTGATGACGTCATTACTCAAAAATAAATGACATCTGAAAACGAGTATTTTTTCCAAAAATTTTTTTCACATTTACTGAATTTATTCCATACTTTAGGCGCACTGTATAATAAAATATATATAATAAAATAAATCTATATAAAAATATATACAATAAAGTAAATCGCACAAGGCAAAATATATAAAAATAAAATATATGTCCTAACGACGCTAAGCATGGCGACGCTTCTGAAGAAAATTCTTCAGAATCGACTCGGCGTTCGTCTGACTCCAACTGTCACTGCCACCATAATCGGCGATCGGCGGTGGACCGATAAAATGGCCAATATTAAATCGAATGTTTTGCTAAAATCGTTGGTTTTCATATAAAAAACGATTTCAAGTGGGGGGAGCAAGGTTTTTACTGGCGAAAATGCAAACAAATGCGAAAATAGTGTGCGATTATTAGGTTAGGTGAAGGTTAGAACCCAACCTAACATTTGAATAAATGTATCCAAAAAGAATCTAACCTAAGTCCTAACCCAACTGAATGTCAGGTTAGGTTCTTTAGAGCGTGAAAAGTATTCACTAAAGAATTCAACCTTCCCTTTGAATTGAAGTATCCCTAAAGAACCTAACCTAACCAAACAGAGGGTTCAGTTTCAGTGCACAAAAGATACTCCTTTTACTCGATTTTTGTGAAAATAGGCAGGCTTTTCGGTGAAAATAGTGTGCTCAATGCGCATTTGCCATCACACTATTTTCGCATTTTTTTGCAAATTTTAGCAACCAAAACTTTGCTCTCCCGACTTCGACCCCGAAATCGCTTTTTAAACCAAAATCAACAATTTTAGCAAAAAAAAAAAAAAACATTTTTTTAAAGCCATTTTCACAAAAGTCACTACTGAAACTTTTACCTATTTTTCATTTTGTAACATTCAATTGTCATTTACTCTAAAATTTTGTTATGTAAGGTGGCAACATTTTTATACCGTTAAATCGACAATGAAAGGGTCTCTCAAATTAAATTAAAAAAAATGGGGGGTTACCATTTGAAAAATAAGTTGATGACGTCATTACTCAAAAATAAATGATCTGAAAACGAGTATTTTTTCCAAAAATTTTTTTTCACATTTACTGAATTTATTCCATACTTTAGGCGCACTGTATAATAAAATATATATAATAAAATAAATCTATATAAAAATATATACAATAAAGTAAATCACACAAGGCAAAATATATAAAAATAAAATATATGTCCTAACGACGCTAAGCATGGCGACGCTTCTGAAGAAAATTATTCAGCAACATATCATGTTTACATTACCATTATAAAGGTACGAGGGTAAATCAAATATGAACCGGAATTTTCATTTTCAAATTTATTGGTCCAATATACATAACATCATCTGTCTCTCTACATAACATCCATCTACAATCTACATAATCTCCTGCCTTTAGTATGCATCTTTACCGACGGATTGGAAGTTTTTTAATGTCATCATAAAAAGAACGGCGACGTGTTTCCAGCCAGTTGCGTACGTAAGCCTCAACACCAGCGTCAACGACGAATCTCTTACCTCCTAGTGCTTTTTTCAGTTAACCAAACATGTGATAATCACATGGGGATAAGTCAGGACAATAGGGACTGTGTTCCAGTGTTGTCCAATGAACTTCCTCGTTTCAGATTCGTCCCAGCACGTCTGGGTTCGGCCATAACCTCAAAAAACACCCTCAAATTTTCTATATCCGTTAAAACCACAAACCCTATGGCTCCGAAACCTCATAATCTTATAATACAATAACCAACTGACCCCACAACCTAATAACTCCATAACCCCATAGCCACATAACCACATAACCCCATAATCACGTAACCCCATAACCCTAAAACTCGGCAAAAAAGAAGTTTCTGACGTGGGGGTCTGACTATGTGTACTGTATGTTTTTGGGGTCGCTGAATCTGCATCCGGGGTCAGTTTTATCCCAGCACGTTAGAGTTCGGCCATAACCTCAAAAAACACTCTGAAATTCACCATATCCGTAAAACCACAAACCCTATGGCTCTTAATTCTCATGATACAATAACCCAATAACCCCACAGCCACATAACCCTACAGTATGGTTCAAGTATGTTTCAAGTATGGTTCAAGTATGGCTTATGGTCAACATCGCGTAGCAGAAAAAGTGCTAAAACAATATGATAATGTTGAATAATGTGAATTTGCAACTATTTTTTTTTTGCAAAAGCAACACTTCGTTTTTTTATAACACTACTTTAAAGGTACCGTTATCGCCAGATCCATTTCGCATTCATTGAGGAACATGGCTAACCCGTGCAATTTATTATGCAAAAGATTTTGAGGAACTGAAAAAGATATAGAGATTCTGGAGCTATTGCTACAAGTCAATGTTTGTTTCACGACTTGCCACGACTAATCAATTGATAGAGGAATATTTCTGTGATTTACCTATTAGAATCACTAAATTAGAAACATAATTTATATGTCGCGATTCAGATAATTAAATGGCGTCGCTATTAAAAAAAATAAAAAAACGTTATCATTTTTAGTTAGGTATTAGGTATTATGTATTATTATTTATGAATATACTAACGAGTACCGATGTCACTAACGAAACAATTTTATTCCTATGGCCTCTTACATCTGTTACCACATAGAAAAATCATTTTCGATATATAAAGAGGTTGTTGTAGAATCAAACCGTATGCGACTCAATGAAAAATCTGTCGAATGGATATTTGTGATCCTGTAGGTATTATTGCAAGTCTTTAACACTCCCATTGAGTACATCAACGCAGCAATGGATTTGGATTTCACTGGACGCTGGATTTTACTGATTTTTACTGGTTTTCTGAATTAATATTTTCACTGCTATTTTACTTCCACATCCACGTAGTGGAGCGAAAGTATAGTAGCAATAGGTACATTTTTTTTGTTGCCTAAATAGTTATATTTACCTAGATACCTAATATCTAAAATGTTCTGAAACATTAAGATTTTAAGTTTAAACAAAAAAAATTGTATGTGTCTGTTGATCTGTTCAACTTTCTTTTTGTGTACTCGAGAACGTTTTAAGATATCAACTTCAACACATGTAACGAACTTGTCACTACATTTGAAACACTTGTATATACTGGGTGTCCCATTCAACCTGTCAAATCGTAATATCTCGAAAATTACATATTGGATTAAAAAAGTTCAAGGGGGCATCTAATAATACCAAACTCGACCGCACACCCCCTAGGGTAGGGCGGGGAACAACCTTAAAATTTGTAATGTAACCCCCATTTTTTTACACATTGGGATTCTACGCCACAAAATATTTATGGAAAATTCAACTATCAATCACGGATAAAAAAAAATATTTCAATTAAAACTTATGTAACACGTAAAATCTTACGTAATTCTGAAAATGAAAAATGTCGGTTCTCATTTGACATTTGAACATTATCATCCACCCTATTGTGGATGATAATGTTCAAATGTTGGAGATGTGGAGTCGATTTTGGTATCATTGGATAGCTTTTCTGAAAATATTAAATACGTGCTTTTCGCCTTTTCGATTCGATGTGTTTTTTCCCAGAAACATCGCAAACAAAAATTACGAAAAACATTGTTTCTTGCGATTGCAGCGGCATCTATCACTAATCAAAAAGAGTTTTGAACAAACCGTACGAATTTTGCGGCTTACAGTCCGAAAGTGTAATAAAATATGGGGATTCCTATTTTAAATTTCAAAGTTGTCCCCCGCCCCACCCCAGGGGTGGGGCTGAAGGGTCGAGTTTAGTATCATTGGATGTCCCCCTTCAAGACGAACGAATTTTACCCACTGTTTTTCGTCCGATGTGTAGTTTTCGATATATTACGATTTGTCAGGTTAAATGGGACAACCTGATGAGATCTGATGCACCCCCTGTCAAAAATGGCGACCATTCCATTTGCTCTCAAACAGTCTAAAACAATATACTTCATATTTATATTTATATAAATCAGAAAAAAATGAAGCCATTTAAATAATATATGTAAAAATATACAGGGCGTTCCATTAAAAAAAAACACTGTTTATGCCATATCTCGTAAACGTTAATTTGTTTTTTTTCTGACATTATACAGCACTATTACAGCACTAACACATTACAGTATATTACAAACATTTTTAACAAACCAGATAACTTTCGATTCTTCGTATTTTTTCATATCTCAAAAAATCCTTTCTCACTCCTACTCATTCTTTTACTATCCACTAATATCACAACGGGCACTCTGTACAAAAAAATATTTTTGTTGATTTTAGAGGATCTTTCTACCTTTCTTTTTGTTTTTCGTTTCTTTATATCGTTATTTCAGCATAGGACGACCATTTTGAGGACCACCATCTTGTATTTGCCAAAAACACCACAGCTTGAAAAAAAATAGACATGAATTGCTACAAAATTAGCCAAACCACGAATTTTTCGGTTACTCCAAATTTTGGATAGAGAGGATGACTGATTTGACAAATAATGCCTCAAACATACGTATGAAATAAAATGTATACAGTTTTTTCAGAAGTCGCTATCTTAGTAACTAAAAACAAATGAAAACCCAATGTTTTTTTCTGATTACTCTACTAGGGAGCGCACATCTGTAGTTTATAACTTTCTCCACTTTATCAATATCATTACCAAAATCATTTTTTTAACGATTTTCAACAAAATATATATTAAAAAAAAAAACTGGACGTTTTCCACGAAACACCGAACTACTATACTTTTCTCGACGTGCGTTTCGCCAACTAAGTTGGCATCTTCAGGAGAAGATTCAAACTAAATTCTAGCCTACACACTTGCACTATTTATACTAAATTTGTTGCCACGGTTCACTGAACCGCAACTGTCTTTGTTTATCAGAGCAAACAGTGGACTGGTGGGTATCGGACCATTGTCCTTTTTCTATTAATGTTTTTGTCTTTTTTCCATTTTACGAAATACGTACTCGACTAAATCAAAAACTTGTAGATATGAATAACACATTAATAAAAAAAAAAATTGTAATCAACACTGGTACAAAGGCATTTTTAGATATTATTTCTTAGACAGTCGTTAAAAAATCATAGCAGATCAAGCATTGATGACTTGGCGAAAGTTATAGGCTACATATGTGCATCCCCTCAGACAGTAATCAGAAAAAGTATTAGAAGTTCATTTGTTTTTTTCATTATTATCGTTAAGTTATTGGTTTGGACATTGGTTCCGCTATAAATTCGAACACACTTTATATAAAATAAAAACTAATGTTTATATTTTAATACGTTTCTATTTTCTGTGTCTAAGAAAATGGTTTTAGAGATTTGATATAATTAATTACGGAAAAAATAGATGTGGTTCCTTATAGTTAGAACATACCGGAGTGTCGCTCCGTGGTGCAAAATCAAGAAGACTGGTGTCGCTCCTCGAGCATAGCGGTGAAAAACTATGAACGGCAATGAACGGCTTGTAGTCCATGTTGATACTAAAACCCACGAGACGGGTACCGTAATCTGGGGTGAATTCGAACGCATTTTTCCGGTTTTTTTTCGTATAACTTCACCAAATCATTCTATATAAATACGAAAAAAAATAATTAAGAAACTTCAGACCTTCAGCTATTAAATGTTCAAGGGGCATAATTTTATTATTTCTCAGAATAAGATTTTGTTTAGACATTTGGTGTTCGAATTGGCCACTATAGATGTGGTGAATTTGAACACCCATTTATTTATGGAGAAATTCAAATTTAAATTCTGATATAGGTCGAACTGTTTAAAAAAAAATTTTTAGGTCTGGGTGGTTAAAAATCCTGGTATATACCTAGGCGAATCAAATAATAATAATAAGTAAAAAAAAATATTTTATTTATTTATTTTTTATTGTATAAAAAGTAAAAAAAAAAACCTAGTAAAATTACAAAAAACTAAGAAAATCGCCAAACGTTCAAATTTAAATGATGCGTTCGAATACACCCCAGATTACGGTACGTCAATAAATGCAAGATATGTTTCCTGCACTTCATGAATCGCTGCTTGGCGCGTGGAGCGACGCTCCGATATGTAAGCAGCGATTTTTCATTTATCACTGACGTAACCGATCCTAAGTACGGCCCTGTCGTGCAACAAACAGTTAATACCCTAATTCGTATAATGCGATATTTGATTTGACGTCTCATGTGAAATACGTTTATTAATTCCGCACAACATACACATTTGAATGTGTTGCGGTTATCGATGCGTTCGCTGAATCGTCATTTTTAGCCCAATCAACGGGGAGAAAACCGGTCACTAATTGTTATCAGCAAACAAAAAATTTGGTCGTATAGAGAAGAAAATTGTAAGAAAGACAGCGTTTTTTGCGACTCGAGTTTTAATAACGAACATAACCAAAAAAATTCGCAAAAGTCAAAAAAAACGGTTTTTTGCAAATAAAAAAAGCTACACAAAAATTATCTCGCAATCGCAAAATTATCTTTTCCTCCGCTTAAAAAAATTATCTCGGCTCCCTGAGGTCGTAGGATTTTTTTAAATGCGTGTTTTGAATGCCAGTTTTCAAATATGCAACGGCCAAAAAATGTAAAACCAAAATTAAAAAAAGTTATTCGAAAAAAAAACGGTTCGAAAAAATGATATAATTTTACAACGCATTTTTCTACGCAAAAATTAAATAAAAGCGATTTGTTTTTTTAATAGCATGAAAGTACAAGTCTTCGCGAATAAAATGTGCCCACGATCGTTTCTGTACGATCATTTTTGCCTCTGCAAAAGCTGATTTCTGAAAACGTCTTTTTTTTAAATCGGTATAACTCGAAAAAATAAAACTTTTTTGATTTTTTTGAAAAAAAGTTTCATTTTCCGCTTGTCTTGGGCTGTATTTTTTAGTTAACAAGAAGTCTGTTCAAATAAAACTGGAATTTATACAGCAAAAATACGAAAACGCGAATTTTGACGTTTTTTTTAATTTTTCTCAAATGTTTATGAAACGATTTTTTTCGTTCAAATTTCATTCGACGCGCACTTTTAAGACCTACAACTTTCTAATTTAACTTTATTGTGTAGGACTTGAAGCTTTTTTTTATTTGCAAAAAACCGTTTTTTTTTACTTTTGCGAATTTTTTTGGTTATGTTCTCCATTAAAACTCGAGTCGCAAAAAACGCTTTGTTAGAATTTTTTTCTCTATACGACCATATTTTTTGTTTGATGATAACAATTAGTGACCAGTTTACATGGGAGCTTTCGCTCGTTGATTGGACTATTTCGAGGAGGATGGCGCGGAACGTCGCGTCCGGTCCCGTCCTGCGACGCCGACACCGACGCCAGGGCCCCGTTTATCGCGACGAAACACAAAGCGATAATTTATCGCTTTCAGTTTTATTGCGGTTGTTTAAGGTCGCATCGGGTTAACTTTATGCGACGATTAATTCCGAAAATATCCTGTTTATTACACGCCCAAATATTAATTTAAAGTATTCGGTTGGCGGGAGTGCCATTTTATATTCCGTGTTTAGGTACGGTATACCGTATACATACACCCTTGTGTACGATACGCAGTGCGGTCGTCCGTATGTGCGGAATAAATTCATTTGAAACGTGATTATGAACTTTTAGAAAATATCCTGAAAGGTGTCGATTTTTATTTTCAAATTCTCATTTTTTAACAAGAGAGGAATTAATTTTTAAAATGTAAACTATTATTAATGTCTAGTAAACTCAGTTGAGGTGTTCTTTTTTGTTAAATTGTTATTCTAAAAAAAAATCTGAAACGGATATCATATACAGTGGCGGTCACATAATTAGAAACGGCATTGTTTTAGCATAACTTATGCACATTATGTCATTTAGTTTTTAACCCGTCCCAACAATTATATATATACAATAAACATGCGTTCTAAAGCGAATCAATTCGTAATTTATTTTGTGCTCCATCCGTCTGAGTTCAACTTTTATATTTATAATTGCCATTTACCTACCATTTTTCGAAGGACACATAATTAGAAACGATATAGAAAAATGTTCATTATTCAAGAAACTATGTAACATACATTAATATTTTGTTGGATAGTCATGTTTCTTTATTACTTCTGTGTATCTCCTACCCATAGAGCTTATCAAAGTTTGACATAACTCTACAGGTATCGAGTACCAGGCCTCTCTAACAGCTTCATACAATTCATCAAAATTTTTAAACTGACGCTGACAAACTCGCTGTTTTACTCGATTTTCTATGGGGTTGAGGTCAGAGCTACAAGATGGCCAGTCAATAATAGATACGGAGTTGTTAATTAACCACTGTTTTACAGATTTCGCAGTACGTCGGGGGTCATTGTTTTGAACAAGCTTCCACGTAACAGACATAAACTCGCCATATGGTTGCAGAATATTTTCCAATATGTTAATATACACATACTGGTCCATGATTCCCTTTACGCGATGTATGGAGCCTACACCGCTCCGGGAAAAGCAACCCCAGATGACGACATTTTCGCCTCCGTGTTTTAACGTTATGGTTGTATAGTTCGGATTATATTCGCATTTCGGCGGGCATCGGACATACTGTTTTCCATTGGATCCTAGTGAAAACAGTTTGTTTTAAGTAAGTAGTAGTAAAACAGCGAGTTTGTCAGCGTCAGTTTAAAAATTTTGATGAATTGTATGAAGCTGTTAGAGAGGCCTGGTACTCGATACCTGTAGAGTTATGTCAAACTTTGATAACCTCTATGGGTAAGAGATACACAGAAGTAATAAAGAAACATGACTATCCAGCAAAATATTAATGTATGTTACATAGTTTCTTGAATAATGAACATGTTTCTATATCGTTTCTAATTATGTGTCCTTCGAAAAATGGTAGGTAAATGGCAATTATAAATATAAAAGTTGAACTGAGACGGATGGAGCACAAAATAAGTTTCGAATTGATTCGCTTTAGAACGCATGTTTATATTATAGTTTATATATTATAGTATATATAATTTTTGGGACGGGTTAAAAACTAAATAACATAATGTGCATAAGTTATGCTAAAACAATGCCGTTTCTAATTATGTGACCGCCACTGTACCTAGATAATAGGAACATATAAGGGTATCTCAATAAGAACGCCAGATTAATAAGTAAAAAAAAATAGTGTATTTTCATACAATGGCATATATGTTTACATCATTCAAAAGGGTACATGTTCACATTTATGTATGAATCATACAGGTAATATCAGGCAAATGTTTACGCAACTTGTTCCTAGATTTGGCCGATGGCACACAAGATTTCATTCTACAGTTCTGATATGGTTCGGGGATTATTTTCATAAACCTGCGATCTCAGGTACCCCCAAAGAAAGCAGTCGCAGGGAGTCGGGTCACATGACTCAAGGCCAGGGGCGTAGTTACCGCCGTATCATCCGTATCAATGACACGGGGCCCCCGAGCTACAGGGGCCCCGATGTGTGTAAGGAAAAATTCGTAAAATGTTATCCACAACTGAAACGGCTGAAAGAAGCTTTTTTAATCTCAAACTGATTAAAAAGTATCTTAGAATTTCAATGGGACAAGAATGACTATCGAACTTATCAATACTGTCCATAGAAACAGAAAATATTGAAACCCTAAAATCGTGTTCAGCTAAGGATGTTTTAATAAATTAAAACAGTTAGTAAAAAGTTAGTAAAAAATAAGCAAGAAAAAGTGTCTAATGACTAATTTATTTATTAATCATAACAACAATGATTAATGACTAAATTAATCATTAGTCACGGAAATCACTCATGACTAAATTAGTCATTATTCATTAGTTACTACTAACCGCCAATCAGTAGCCATTAATCATGAGTAACCATCAATCATTAGTTATCAGCCATGACTAATTTAAATAATAAAAAATTTAAAAAAAAAATGATTATGAAATAAAGTATAAAGAACGAGGTTGTAAAAAAACTACGAATTGAAAAATACGAAAAAAATTATAAAAAACCAAAATAGTAAAAAATAAGTATTAAAAAAAAGTAGAGTTAACTAAAACATATTGATAAGTAATGCAAGCATTACAGGGACGTCCAATTAGTTGGTGTACAGATCACTACATCGGTTGGCAATAGCGAAAATATCATATTTTTTCATTATTCGCCCCCCCCCCTCCCCCATTCATGTCATAAATTTAGGCATAACCAAGGCTTGATGTACAACTAGTCTGGAAACTGAATCGAACAAAAAAAAAGAATCATCAAACAATAGCGGAAATGTCATCATTTACCGTTATTTACTTCATTTACTTTACTACCGTTATTACTCCATTCTTCCTCCCGTAATGAAATTCAACATTCCCAAGGCTTGTAGCTTAATTTGACCCAAATCTGAGTAGAACAAAATATTTTAAAAAGATTTTACTGTGTTTACCCCCTTCTATTTAACTCCTCTATTGATGAAATTCGAAATTCCCGAGGTTTGTTGCACAACTAGACCGAAATGTGAAAGAGGGTTACCGTTTTTGTACTCACCAGTTGGCGCCACTGTCGAGTAAGGTCCTGAAGTATAGCTGTCAAAGTTTGTTACTACGGGCGTGAAACCAAAGTTTACATTTAAAACATATTTAATACCTTAAAACCGTACCGCAAAAATATCGAGCATGCCGCAGTGTTGCGCAATCCCGTTTTGTTTGGAAAAAAAGGAGGACATAAGTTTCCAATAAAATTATTATTTCTATCATAGTCTTGAAGTCTGTAAAAAAGAAAAAAACATAGCTGTAACCTCGGTAAATAAGCATACTTTTGACAAAAAATGTGTTTGTAAACAGTAAACAAACTTACCTCTGAATTAACTGTTCTTTCAACCCGTTTAATTTTGCACCTCTTTTTCTTAGCTCCGCTTTTAAAGCACTGAAATTCATTGACCCGTAACTCATATTTGCCATAATTAATCTCAGGTATTGCAAAATATTCACATTATTCTAATTAAAAATAAACCCGCGTAATCCACCACAAACAGTGACATTTGATATTTCGGAGACCTCACGCCACACTAGCGCTTCTAGCGGCGAAGTCATACGCGATAGCCCTCATTTAACAATTAGTGAATTACCAAAACGATTGACAATAGCGGAAATGTCATCATTTAACGTATTAACCCCTCACCAATCTCCCTTCCGTAATGAAATTCAACATTCCCAAGGTTCGTAGCTCAATTTGACCAAAATGTGAACAGAACAAAACAAGAGTCATGAAAATGAATAAACATCACAATTGACGAAATAGCATAATTGACAAACAGTTACTTTGCCCTTGGTAGCAGTAGACGAAACCTGAAATTCTGCTCATTTATTTTGCAGGTGCAGCCGTGAACTCTTCGAGAAGTACAATGTCCTATTGTTTGTGCAATCTCTATTGTGTTTGTAGGGATCTCTTATATATCTAGGGTATGGTCGTCCTGCCTCGTAATACGTTCGTTGTGGGCAATTCGTGAGCAAAGATATTCTGGTTGTACTGTACTTTTACTTCATTCAAAATCACTGAAATGAGTCAGTATATTTAATCCGGTTTCTTTATTATTCTATATTTAATTCTAGTATTGCTCATTTATCCGATACTCACAGTCAGATATAGTCCAGGCGGCGTAGATTATTTTTTAAAATAATTAGTTGCGCCACTTTCTCAACGTGATATTAGGAGAAAAATCGTACGAATCGGATGAAAATGTTTTGTACAAAATCTGATTGTAGGATCATTTCCACAATAATTGTCGTAGAGCAATTTTGCAAAAAGCTACGTGTTCTTGAAGACTTCCTCTACAACCATATCAAATTTGAAGTCGATCCGATAATAATAAGTACCTCAAAAGCGCGTCTGAAAAACGTGAAATTTTAGAGAGCGGCCGCGTGGACGCACGAGCCAAGGGTAAGTGGTGCGGTGGTGGGGGAACTCTCCCTCCCGCGGGCGGAGCGGGCGCCCGGAAAGCTATCGCGCGCGTTCAAATTCGACAAGCCGGAAACAATTGAGATTTCTCGGGAACTACTGACGAAAATTGATGTTTTTTTGCTGTGCCCGAGAGAGAGTTCCCCCACCACCGCGCCACTTCCCCTTCGCTCGTGCGTCCACGCAGCCGCTCTCTAAAATTGCACGTTTTTCAGACGCGCTTTTGAGGTACTTATTATTATCGGATAAACTTCAATTTTGATATGGTTGTAGAGGAAGTCTTCAAGAACACGTAGCTTTTTGCAAAATTGCTCTATGACAATTATTGTGGAAATAGGCGCCGTTTTACTAAAGTACCTATTTTTATTTTTTCGCAATTTACGCGAAAACATGAATATTTGTTGACAAAAAATTTAACTGTAGATAGTTGTTGGAAAATCCTACAATTTGAGTCATTTGAGGAAGACATTTCTAGGATAATTACAGACCGAGTAATTGAACATTGAAAAATCGCTAATTTTCGCGGTTTTTATTTTTTTTGTGTAAAAAAGTTATCAACCGATTTTAATGATCCAAAAACCATTTTATTCGTCTTTTCAAGCGCTATAACATGATATTTTTTGTCTTTTACTCAACATTTTTTTTTCGTGCCTAAAGGCCGAAGAAACCTTTTTTTGGCACCTTTTTGCAATTTTTTCGCAATGATCCTACAATCGGATTTTGTCCAAAACATTTTTATTCGATTCGTACGATTTTTCTCCTAATTATCACGTTGGGAAAAAGCCGCAACTAGTTATTTTAAAAAATCACTTTTTTTGCTACCTCGCCTGGACTAATAATAGATATTCTAATTACAAGGCCCGCAAAAAATAAAAAGTAGTTTTTGTTGGAGTTGTGACCAAATGTTCCCTTTGTGTTTTGACTGGAACACGGAATAAATATGAAGATGTCACTAATGTATTTTTAATTTGTTTGTGATTTGATAGTTATTCTTTGTTGTTGATGTAATAAAAAGAGATAAAATAACTATTAAATCAAGAAATTGAACTTGGTTCAACTTTAACTTGGCTATTTTAAGTAACATTGAAACTGACAAATGACGCAAAAGACAAATAAATTTCAATCGAATTGTAATTTGTTAAATGGGCATTAGTCGTCAATTTGGTGATTTGTAAAGAGACGTCCAAAAAAACGTCATCAAATCTAGCTATGAACGAGAGAGAGAAATGGCGGTCATGTCGAAGCTTTTTGAAACTTGGGCATAAAGATACGAACACACTAATCCATGTCCCGAAGAATATTTCAACTGCATATTTTCTGGTAGAAAAAAATAACTGATTCCTATGCAGAATTTCCCCAGGAATACGGGAAAAATAGTTTTGATGCGATTGAAAGTCGGGAATATTTGTTTATTTAATAATTTATAAAAAAAAATAGCACTTTTTTTTTTTTTTTTTGCTCGTATATTTGCTTCTAGAGCTTGTAGGCAACTTTTACGGCCACCAACTTTTTTGTCATCAAATTTCCTACAAGATAGGCCATTTTGTAAATTGATTTTTTTTATTGTTTATTATAAGCAAATTGCAAACAAAAATCGCAAAAAAAATTTTTTAGATCGAAAATCTTTAGAGTAACGTAAAACAAAATCTGCTCAATGAATTTTAATGTTACATTGAGAATTTATAGCTCTCAACTAACTTAACAAAAAACGCTTTGCGGATTTGCAAAATATTGCTTAGATCAGATTAGACCCAGAAGGCTTCTCAGGGGGGGGGGGTAATTTTAGTGATAAAGCAACAATGACCAATGAGAGCCCATATTGGCGCCGCAGGCGAAAATTTTTTCAAGGTCACGCGTTTTCTTGGCACTTCAGAAGTTCAGTGAAAAATCCATTTATACAAAAATACCGATTATCACAAGAATACTTTTTGGAATTTCTAAGGGTGCCAAGGGGAGGGGGCATGGCCCCAATGCCCCCCCCTAGATCCGCCAGTGCTCGGTGAACACATTGCAATTAGCATAATGTATAATTTTATACAAAAAAAAATAATTTTTTAATTTTCAACATTTTGTCAAGAAAAAGAACAATTTTGCAATTTAAACAATTGCAAATATCTCACCATTTTTTAAATTTTTTTTTTTCAAACCAGTGGCGTTTTAATCGTTTAAAAAAAAATCCAGATTTAAAAAAAAAAGTTACTCTACCTCTCTTCTTTAAGTATTACGTTATACAGTGACCAAAACGTTTTTGAGATATCTTGTATAGTTTTGCAAAAAAAAAATTCAAGAAACTGCCATTTTCCAAGCTAGCGCTGGTTTTGCGCTCTGAACGATAGAATAGACGAGAAAGCAAGCGCGTATACCATGCATGTATAGTCTAGGATATAGCGTGTTAAAAAATGCATGCAAATCCTGTCTGCCGTGTGGTAAATAAGGTCCCGAGTCGATGTGGACCATTTTTTCTCATACATATCACGTATACTGGGTGTCTCAGCTTTTAGTTTACAGACTTTATCTGCTCACCCAGGATAGTTAAAATTTATATACAAAAGTTACTTGAATGAGGCCTATAAAATGACATATTCCGTTTGACATGTGCTAGTGACCTTGAGGTTATGTCAGTGTCAATATAAGTTTTTTACATACAACACCCTATATTTTTCGACATTTTTGTATTTACCGAACAATTCTACACATATTTCATGTAACATACCCTATGCGTTTTCGGGATTCAACAATTTCAACCGTTTTCGAGATTTTCAAAGTCAAACAGCTATTATTTCACAATACAAAGAATTTTCAGTTTGCCATGTCAGTTTTGAAACAATTGAGAGGCATTGTTAAAAGTAATTTTAATCAGATCAATGGGATATTTCAGTAATTATAAGCAATTAGTTTAATAAATTTTCAAATTGAGCTGGCAAACAAGGCAAACTGAAAATTCTTTGTATTGTAAAATAATAGCTGTTTCACTTTGAAAATCTCGAAAACGGTTGAAGATAGGTATAGGGTATGTTACATGAAATATGTGTAGAATTATTCGGTAAATCCAAAAATTTCGAAAAATACAGGGTGTTGCATTTAAAAAACTTATATTGACACTGACATAACCTCAAGGTCACTAGCACATGTCAAACGGAATATGTTATTTTATAGGCCTCATGAATTCAAGTAACTTTTGTATATACATTTTTTTGCTAACTATCCTGGGTGAGCAAATAAAGTCTGTAAACTAAAAGCTGAGACACCCTGTATATGGCCAATCGGCCAATTTTCGAGATCGAGGGGGGTTGAAATCTGGGAAAAAAAGTGGACCCTAACCGTCTGGAAGTAACGGTAAGTAAAATATCCATTTTTTATAAACCGGGAAAAATAGTGGCAGACAAAACTTCATGGCGATGTCGGAGGAGGGTGGCGTTAACAAAAACCGGAAAAAAGTGGATCCTAACCGGATCTACCAAAGTGCAATTTTCTTGTTCCAACGTGCACTTTTATGGAAAAATAATGGCAGACACCGCAGATGGGCAGTATGACGATAATTTGCAATCCAACATGGAAGAATTCCTCAAAACTGCTATAAAATTAAAACTTTAAACTTTATTTCTATCGGTTTAAATAATCAATTTTCACATTTCACTTATTCACTTCATAATTAAAATCGATAGAAATAAAGTTTACTAACTTTACTATACTTTACCACCCACCCAACCAACCAACTTTAATATACTTTAATCATTTTCCATGTTACCCTTTTGGGGTGGTTTTGGGGGGAGGGGGAGGGGGGAAAGGCCTGCCAGCAGGATGTAACGTTGTGCGGTGGTTAGGGAACATACTTGGCAAGCGACAGACATTTTTTCCAATTTTTACTCATTTTACTCATTTTACGCTATCATAGCATTTTGAGAAATTCTTCCATGTTGGATTGCAAATTACCGTCATACAGCCAGTCTGCGATGTCTGCCACTATTTTTCCATAAAATTGCATGTTGGAACAAGAAAATTGCACTTTGGTAGATCCGATCAGGATCCACTTTTTTTCCGGTTGTCGTCAATGAAGTTTTGTCTGCCATTATTTTTCCCGGTTTATAAAAAATGAATACTTTGTTAGGGTCCACTTTTTTTCCCAGATTTCAACCGATTTCCCCCGGTTTGAATGGCCGATTTGCCAGATATTCGTGATATGAGAAAAAATGCTCCACATCGACTCGGGACCATATTTACCAATTACCACACGGCAGACAGTTAGGAGTCATGCATTTTTTTATGCGCTCTATCCTAGACTAGTAGCCCATACAGCTGCCCTGCCGTCAACCATTGTTGGGGCAGGAGATGAGAGCGCAAAACCAGCGCTAGCTTGGAAAATGGCAGTTTCTTGAATTTTTTTTTGCAAAACTATACAAGATATCTCAAAAACGTTTTGGTCACTGTATAACATAATACTTAAAGAACATCTGGTAATTTTTTCAAGTTGAAATATTTTGAAATTTGGCTGTAATTTCAAACAACGTCAAAACATGCTATCTTGGCTTCCGAGAAAGGAGTAACTTTTTTTTAAATGTGTGTTTTTTTACGACGATTAAAATGTAACTTTGAAAAAAAATATACTAAAAAATGGTCGAAATATTTGCAATTGTTTAAATTGCAAAATTGTTTTTTTGTTGACACAACGTTAAAAAATATATTTTTTTTTTTGTATTAAGTTACACATTATGCTAATTACAGTGTGTTCACCGAGGCCAAATTACGATATATTATTGCGTACTTTTGCAATAAAATCTCAAAGTTTAAAAAATTTATTTTCAAAAAACTAAGCAATATTTTGCAAATCCGCAAAGCGTTTTTTGTTAAGTTAGTTGAAAGTTATAAATTCAAAAGTAACATCAAAATTCATTGAGCAGATTTTGTTTTATGTTACTCGAATACGTTTCTCTCGAATACGCTTCTCTAATTCGTACTTTTTACGTTACGAATTTTTTTTTGCGTTTTTTGGCAATTTGTTTATAATAAACGATAAAAAATTGATTTGAAAAATGGCCAATCTTGTAGGAAATTTGATGACGAAAAAGTTGGTGGCCGTAAAAGTTGCCTACGAGCTCTAGAAGCAAAGATATACCTGTAAGCAAAAAAAAAAACAAAAAAATGCTATTTTTTTTATAAATTGTTAAATAAACAAATGTTCCCGACTTTCAATCGCATCAAAACTTTTCCCGTATTCCTGGGGAAATTCTGCATAGGAATCGGTTTTTTTTCTACCAGAAAACATGCACTTGAAATATTCTTCGGGACATTGACTAACCACGCTTTGTGAATGTTTTGCAATGCCCAGTGACCGATACAATTACCCAGAACGAGTTATAGGCATTTAAGCTATCCACAACGCGTAGGTAAAAAATTCCGGCAATGGGCAAATTTGGATATTAACCCTTAGAGTACCGGCATTTTTGCCCAAAAATGAAGATAGTCCAGTGCATTTAGGAATATTTTATAGGTGTGACCCAAAAATTTCGGATACATTTCCTCTTTTGTTGCTCAGTCGAAAGGGTCTTCGATGGAGACCTTAACTCTGAATTTGCGCATTGTCCAAATTGCCCCGTCCGCCGCCATCTTGGATTCTGTTTTTTTTTAACTACTCATATCTCGCGTTCTAATAATCCCACAACAATCATTCCGCTGTCGTTGGACTCATCAGGATTTACTCTTTAATTGAGTCTCTATCAAGTAAAACTCTCCAATGCACTGGAAAAACGTTATTAGCGTCCAAAGTTAAAAAGTTCTTTGCTAAAAGTTCTTGCGAACGGTTTTTCCGCGCGCAGCTCTTTTCCAATGCATCTGAGACCCCCACCGACAGTTTACTATTTAAACTAGACTCAATTTCCAGTATTTAAAAAAAAATCATCCCGATCGGTTGATTTTTCGCCCGCCAATCCACGCTCGAAGTTGCGCTGTTTATTATCGTGCTATTTTGAGGCCTCTAATACAGTGGCGTCTGTGAGTCGGAAAACACCCTGAAAAATTGATCTCGATTTACTCGGACCGAGAGTACCTCTCCCTCTCCCCGTTTTCGAGGATGCTCTTTGAATGTCTCTTTGGGAGATTGGGGGATTGTTCAAAACTTTCTTTTTATTTATTTGTTACACTAAAATTAATATATGAAGATTTTTTAGAAAAAAAATAGAGACCAAACTGAATTTTTTATATAAATATCATAGATATTGTTTAAACAATATAAATAGTTCCGTCCCCGCTCTAAAAGGTTTCTGATTTTAAATAATACAAAAAAACAAATTTAAAAAAAAATCAGCAAAATCGAAGCTGTTCTTGAGGACTTCCAAAGAAAAGGCTTCATTGACGCGACTATAGTAATCCAAAAAATAAAATATCGGTTCTTTTTGTGATATTGGACCCCAAACAAAATTTTTTTTGTAATGATTTCTTTAGGTTTTCTGGCACGGGAAATTCGAATTTAATAATGTATTTTACTTTTTTTTTTTTGTTTTTGTGGAGTTTTGACATTTTCAAGGCATAATTTTATAACATAATTCTAACAAGGAGCAAAAAAACAACGATAGATAATTAACAAATTAGATGGGCTAAAACTTGGCGATGTCCTGCAAAATGACGGTGAAAGAAAAAATACAAGAAAATGTAGACGATATGGTTTATAAGAAATTTTCAAAAATTGATTTTCAAGAATTGATTAGGCCTTTTGACATATTGGTAACAGGTTCGGAACTTGGCAGCTGTCAAAATTCAAGTTTATTGTATTCAGCTATCAAAAAACGTAAAATATAATGTTTATAAATAATTGTGTGAACCTAAAATACAGTCATAAAAGTGAATATAGAAATAGAATAGTTCCATCTTGTTCCGCAATCGGAAGTTGCCAAAACCAATTTCTAAAAGTAAAATTGTAATTAGCGACCCTAAAAACATGATAATCTACGTTTGTAGTAAAATTTGTTGAAAAATTAACCACAAAAGTGGCTTTCCCGGTACGCCCGGCGAATCGGCGACCTTATATAAGGTGCAGTCTTCACACGAATAAAAGTAATAACAGTAATCACAACAGAATAATATTTGTGTTTAATATTTTATTTTCAGTATGCCTAAGATGGGTACTTGCGTAAGATGCGAGATTTGTGAATTTTTATATCAAACTGACCAATAAAAACAAATTGATCTGCATACTTTTTCAATTTTGAGGTACGGCTTTCCACTGGTGAATCAGCAGATCAAATACAAATGTAAATGTTCCTCGAATCAAACGATCCAATAATAGGTATACCTAGGCCCCGCTTAAATGCGTCTCCCGCCATTTACAACCACAAAATGAAATAAAATTCTTTATGGAATTGTCACGTCTTGAGAGCAGCTATACGCGGCTGAAATATGAACCAATAACCATGGTAATGAGCAAGCCGAGGCATGTGACTCTACAAGTGGTATCGAATCCTTGCGCCTACCGCGACGTGACCTTTTTAATCACACTTGAAAAATTAAGGGTGTGCGAGGGCACCCACGCCGCAGCCACAGAAAAAAAACTATTACGATATCTGAATTGACATATCAGATAGGGATTACAATCTAATGGATATTAATATCGTGTGTATGAATGTATATTAAAAGGTGGAAGGAGAAGAGGGCGGAAAGGTCCGGTCGATATTTGATCACGTGGACTCCCAGGCAACCCTCCTGCCTGGAACCGCGTCGTCGTAATCACCCCTGCAGATATAATTTTATAACATATCCTACCTCAACAACATGGCTCACCTGTAGAATTCTGCTGATATCTATTCTGGTACTTTAATTATAGTAAAATAATTACTAAATGAAACGTTTCTTCCGATGAGACTGCAAGACGTTAAAATAGAGAGAAAACACAGAGACGGCAAAAGTCTCGATAAAACCTAAACAAGCAGGTTTTTTCAAAGCAGAGGTCAAAGTTTAATTAGAAAAATACATATTTTTGATGCCATATCGTCTTTCGACCGTCAGCTATTTTCGAGAGATGTCATCATCATTTTTTTCAAATGATAACCTATTTTTGGTGTTGGTTTTGGTCAATCTAATGTCATTTAAAAATCACATAAAAATGTTAGCATCTTGCATTGAAACAATTTTAGAGAAAATTCTAAATGAAACTTACGAGATGTGGCTATTAAATAACCGAACTGCTGTCATAACACTTTTTATTCGTTATCAGTTACAGTAGCAACTTTTTCGCCTGCAATGTACTCCCCTTGGCGATCTCTACACCGCTCCATACGACTTTTCCATTGTTGAAAGCAGGGCTGGAAGTCTGTTTCTGTCAGCTGGTTCAGAACCTCCGTCGTTTTTGCTTTAACCGCTTCCACACTTTCGACGATAAAAAACCACGATTCATCACAAGTAATCACCATGTCTAACAAGCCTGGATCAGTGTCAATGTTGTTTAGAATGTCAGCGTAAATGTTCATTCTTGATTCGTTTTGCTCGGGAGTGAGGAGTTTTGGCACCATTTTTGTGCAAACTTTGCGCATGTTGAACGATTCATGCAAAATCTGGCAAACACATTCTTTGTCAATTCCTATTATTTCAGCAAGCCCTCGGATGCTTAGACGACGATCTTCGCGGATTAATTTACCAGTTTTTTCAATGTTTTCGTCCGTTTTTGACGTTGAGGGCCGTCCGGGGCGCGGATCGTCTTCGGTCGTTTCACATTCCTGTTTAAACCGTTTAAACCATTCAAAAACTTGTGTGCGGGATAAACATTAATTCCCGTACACTTCTTTTAACATTGCATAAGCTTCTGTAAAAGTTTTCCCCAATTTAACAAGAACCCGTTGTTCCATCTGAACATCTAAAATTATTTCAACGCATCACTAGTGCGTAGACTAATTCTAACGACTGCTATAGTCAAACTGAGCGACACACTGGCTTGTCCAGCGAGCTCAGGGTGGGGAAAGACATAGTTCTGTTCAAACTTGTCGCGATACGCTTGCAGCGCGCTGGTAGCAGCATCAGTTCGGTTATTTAATAGCCACATCTCGTATGAGGCACACATTTTATTATTTCGAAAAATTAACTGCAATATTGAAAATAAAATGCAAGATCAGGCCAACTGGTTCTCAAATTGCCAACCATTGACTTCTTGATAGTAGGCAAGTATATCTATAAATTCACTCAGCACATTGTGAATTACTTATTCCATAATTTATCTAATTTCGCGCCGTATTCTGTTCTTTACACTGGCGGATCCAGGGGAGGGGGGGGCGTGGGGGCCATGCCCCCCCCCGCCCTTGACACCCTTAGAAATTATAAAAAGTATTCTTGTGATAGTCGGTATTTTTGTATAAATGGATTTTTCATTGAAATTCTGAGGTGGCATGAAAACGCGTGACCTTGAAAATTTTCAAAATTTTCGCCGCGGCGCCAATATGGGCTCTCGCGGGTCATATGTTGCTTTATCACTAAAATGCCCCCCCCCCCCCCCCCGAGGAGCCTTCTGGATCCGCCTATGGTTCTTTAAATGGCCAAAGAAAATAGTCCAGAAGCATGAAGGTCTGGATATATTGGAGGCCCTCTTCTACCAATCCAGCCCATAGAGCAAAGTGCGGTGGTGCACGGTCTTGCTAAAACTAGCAGTGTTTGGTAAATCGTGTTCATTTTCATCGGGAAAAAGTGCAGGAATAAACACATATTGAAAAAACTCTAGAATATATTATTTCTCGTCGATCGTCATCGAATTTTCTAATAAAGGATGGTAAAATTTGTATGCAGTCGTCTTGAATAATATTAAGTGTATCAAAACCAACAAGATAGGGGATTTCCTTTTGAAAAAAAAATTGCGCCATTTGAAAAAAATTACGCCTTCTCTCTAAAACATTGACGATCCAACGGTGATACGGCTGATAAAATACATAAAAACTTAATTACTTAAAACACGTAAAACATTTTTGGAATCAAAATTTGTTTTTTTTTTCCGAAAACTTAATAGGCGAGCGGGGCATCCCCAAAAAGACGCTTAGAAATAGCAGTAGGTATGTGACCACGAAGTACTAGTCGCTAAAACCACTTTTATCCCATATTTTCGAGGTCGCTGAATACGAATCTGAAATTATTTTTTTCGATAAAATTGGGGGATCACTAAAAAAAAAACGGCATTTTAGTGGAAAATTGAGAAAAATGAATTTTAGATTTTTTTGATGTTATACTCGCTATATCTCAGACAATTATTGATATATCTTTATGAAATTTTGTCTGCTTATAGAGCAACTAAAGACCTAAACAACGAGCCCACTCCGATTATTCTTAGGCAATTATTAGTTGATCGATGAATTTTCAAATGTGTACTACCACGAATTCTGAGTTTTGTCATACAGTCGCAAAAGTTGAGTGAGGAAATTTCGAATTTCTAATAAATAATTATTGAGTATTAAAATACAATATGTAAAGAAGTTTTTGGGAAAGTTTCAGCTTTAACTATTAAAAAGTAAAAAAGATATGCTATTTTAAGTCGAGCGCCGCGCGCCGCGGCGGCTGCACAGAGCGCGACAGCGCTGAGCGATCGGATCGTGCGTCGTCACGGCAGGAACTATTTATGCGTTTGGAATACGATTTATTATATCGCTATTTATCATTTTATTAATATTGGTATTGAAATAATTTGCACTGGTAAAAATGCTTGCAAAACTGACGTTTGTCCATGTAAAAAATCTGATTTGAAGTGCTGTGATGTTTGTAGTTGTAATGATACATGTGCGAATAAAGATGTAATTGTAGATATAGATGAAATCAATGGAAATTTTTTTAAATATTTTAATGATTTTTATTTTAACGTGATATATTAAACCAGTGGCGGCTGGTGGTAAAGGGCACAGGGGCACGTGCCCAGCCCAAATTTCAATAGAAGATATTTCTTTTGTGTTAATTTACTATAAATTACTGTTACAATAATATCAATTAACTGTATACGACAAACTATTCATATTCTAATTACTATTCCTTTTATACCACAAATAATGATTTTTATCACATATATATGACAGACTATCGATCGAGCACCGAGCCACCGTAGTCTGAATTCGCACCGAGCCACCGTAGTCGCATTTCGCGCGCGTGGCCGAGGGCACACAGTATCCCAGCCCTAGTTTTTAATCGGGCTCTTTCGGTGACTTGAAGTTTGGCGACGATTGCAGACACTCAGATACTCGTTAAATCCGTCGAAAATCAGCTGAACGGGTCACACTTGTTGAGTGACCTTTTTTAGTGCTATTATTTATTTTCTTCGCTGAGAAGTGTGTTTTTACTGTTTTTGATTGTGAACCGTTTCAAAATGAATTCGGTGGACTTTTTATTGACTAATATAGATATTACGTACGAGATCCGAACGGAAATTAAACGGTTAGGAAGGCCCATACCCGATTTGATTATTTCCAAAACAGACGTAGGAAAATCGCGAAATTATTCACGAAATTTTAATAGTAGTGTCTACGACAGATTTAAGTGGTTATGTGTCCTAAAAGAAACAAACTGTTTTATTTTATTTGTTTAGTGATGGGTGGCAACCAAAGTACATAGACTCAAGAAGGGGTGAGTGATTTAAACGTTTAAATGAACGAGCTAAGAAACATGCTAGCTACAATGAAAAACATTTACATAACATCTTAGATTTTAGTGTGTTGGGAAAGGTAGACATAAGGCAACAGCTTGATAGTGCTTATCGTGAAAATATAAGACGTCACAATGAAAATGTGGATAAAAACAGGCATATTTTAAACCAAATAATTAATTGTATTAAATTTTGTGAAACAAATCCGGGACTTTAATGAAAAGGCGATTAACATTTTTGTGAATGAAGATACCTATATGAAATTTTTGTCACATTTTGCCACCCATTATTTTAATATATTTAAGCCTTCAATATTCGTGCCTAATAATTATTTAAAAAAGCTACCAAATCCCAAAAATTATTCTTGTGAAAGTCTATATTTTTTGTATAAAAGAATTTTTCATTGAAATTCTGAAGTGTCAGTAAAACGCATGACCTTGAAAATTAATAAGTAAACTAATAAGTAATCGTACTGACACACCCTGTACCCACCCATGTAACACACCCACGAGCCGCCACTGTATTAAACCCGTATTTCAAACGCATGAATATTATACTTACCGCAACCACCGATTTATAATAAAACTAGATAAGCAGAGAATGGGGATGCGCAAGAACATTTTAATGATACGGAGATACACTGGAGTCTCCAAAATTTGGCCCTCCAAAATTCGTTTACCTCCACAATTTGGCGAAAAATCCCTCCGCAATTCGGCGTTTTTCTATCCCCACTATTACCACGAGCTCTTTGCTCCTGTGCGGCGCGCTATTTGAAATCCTTGCAATATTAGTTTATTGAATAGGAAGCAGAATTATATTTAAAAACGCGATATTCCTTTATATTATGGGATCCTTTATGTGTATTTATAGAACCCTTACAATTTTTGGCTCCATTACTAAAAATTTACTAAAAATTTGGTCCGCGCACTCCTACGTACATTTTTCACGCCGGCAAAACAACAAATAAGTACAGCCTCACTTGACAGTAAGCACCAATGCCGTGACTTTTCAGTGGCTGTGGTGGGGTACTCTTGAAGCCAAATTCTGGAGACATTCTGTTCCCGAGCTACGCCGAATTTTGGAGACTCCAGTGTATGTACACTGGAGTCTCCAAAAACGAATTTTGGAGGGCCAAATTTTGGAGACTCCAGTGTATGTACATACATAATACATCGTTTTTTTTTAATTAATGGCGGGATGTATGTGTGAGGGTGAGGTTAGATTCTTATTTTAATGTGTCGGTAATGTTACCTTTTCCTTTTGGGTGTTTGTTGAAAGTATTGTGCACTAAATATTTATGTAAGTATTTTGACAAGTTTTTAATATCTTCAAATTACCTTTTTGCCACTTTTTCTTACCAGTATTTAAAAACGAGTTGTCCAGGTAAAAATGCGTATCATTGTCATGCACCAAATTGTAAAAGTATCTTTTACAGAAATATTAGAAATCCTTCATTTAAAAATAAATCGTTTTTTCCAAATTCGTTCAGGCACGAGGCATAATTAGGATCTATTTTAATTTTCTAGTCATTGTCAATTTCATTGGAATACAGGTTATGTATTTATTTATTTATTATTTATTTATTGTTATTTGTTATTTCTATAGAATTTATTTTTCATAATAGGTTTTATGAGAATGTTTTAATTTAAATTTTGCAGTAGGTACTGTAGAATGCATTACTGCTCATATTTATTTATCTTCAAATTTTCTTCGCACTTCAAATTTTATTTCTTAGTATTGGTAATTCTATTTTATTTTGGTAGTGAAGTAGATACATATGTCTACGATTCTACTGATATTTAAACACTTGGTAGTGTTACACTCTGTATATATGTCAATATATACTTTTATAATGATTTAATAAATGATAATATATAGGATAATAAATGATTTAACAAATACCTAATAATAATCTTACCATTTTAATCTGTGTTCAGTAGTACATCGTGTTGAAGAGAACCAAATAGTTCGAAATATGTGTAACTATCTACATTTTATCAAAATTTGTTTCTATAGACTGGCGTCTAAACGGTAAGTACATTAAGTAATCATATTGTTATTAATTTATGGTGGGTTCATGCAGAAATTTTTAGTAATAAGAATAAGAATAGTAATAAGCATAAAAGTTAAACCTTCGTTTTATAATGACCCAGTTCATGCAGTAAACATAATTTTTAGTAATAATTTTAAAAATAAGGATTTGCTGCATGAACTGGGTCATTATAAAACGAAGGTTTAACTTTTATGCTTATTACTATTCTTATTCTTATTACTAAAAATTTCTGCATGAACCCACCATTAATATCCAATTTGTATATGCATAAGTTTGAATTTATGCTGTCAAAAATTTATAATTAATTTTCATTTACACTAAAACAAGCTGTAGTGATGATTTCTGAAACAATTATAAATTGCTAATCAACTGCGGCTAGTTTTAGTGTACATGTTAAATTAATTGTAATTTTGACAGCATATATTCTTATATTATAAAATTTGAATTTACCACCTGGATACAGCGTTCTGAACTGCTAAGCTGCCATCTCGCGGATTTTCAGAAAAGATGTAGTCGAAAAGGTATATAAACTGCAGTTTTCTGTAGTTAAAAAACTTTTTCCGAGTCCAGCTGTCCGACAGATGGTGTTTCCATAAATCAACATGGAATCGAACCCTCTTATTTGGTTTCTTTATGGGTCAGCCGCTGATCAAAAAAGTGTCGGCCACATATATCTAATACTCCTATATTGCTGGTGCCCGTAAGTAGAGGTGTCACGGGGAAGTGAGACAGCAAATGACTACTTGACTTGTTGTACGCAAGCGTCACGAGTCTGGTGGGACAATTGGCTGTGTGTGACACTATAAGTCCTGTTGCACAATTGAGCTAACCACAACCATAACCATAAGCGTAACTGTAATTTTTATGTTTTGTCCACAACGTCAACTTTGAAAAATCAGAAACGACACTGGAATTAGAAGAAATGATGGACATCGAATTGTTAACTAATATTGTAGTAATTTAGTATTAATTAGTGTTAATTACTATTGTATTTAGGGTAACCCTTAACCCACATTTCACGAGAGTGCAGACACAAGGTTGGTATAACTAGCAAAACGTAATTTTAAACGTAAAGATAAAATAATTTCATCTTTATATTTACGGTTATTGACGATTGAAGGTCATTCTTAATGCTAATGTTAATTGAATTAGTTGTAGACAAGAACATTATTTTCATATACTCCATCTTTGTGGTTGTGGTTAATTTTACGTTTATGTTAATTGTGCAGGGGGTCTAAGTCCTGTTGCACAATTGGGCTAACCACAACCATAATCATAAGCATAACTGTAATTTTTACGTTCTGTCCACAACAAATCAGCGTATAACTCGTGTGATTTTAACTCCCGCATAGAGGATTCAGTTTAGACAATATCACTAAATTAAACGTTTTGTGTGAAAAAGTAGAAACGATACTGGAATTATAAGAAATTGTGGACATCGAATTGTTAACTAATAATGTAGTAATTTAGTATTAATTAGTGTTAATTCCTACTGTATTTAGAGTAACCCTTAACCCACATTTCACGACAGTGCAGACACAAGGTTGGTATGACCAGCAAAACGTAATTTTAAACGTAAAGATACATAAAATAATTTCATCTTTATGTTTACGGTTAATGACGATTGCAAGTCATTCTTATTGCTAATGTTATTTGAATTAGTTGTAGACAAGAGCATTATTTTCATATACCCCATCTTTGTGATTCTGGTTAATTTTATGTTTACGTTAATTGTGCAGGGGACCTAACTGATGCACGCTTGTAGGCATGTCAATTCTCAGGCATGCGCGTAAAACTCGAAGTAATTACGAGAGAGAGACAGACGCATATATGTTTGCACCGTGGTGATTTCGTCCGAGTATTCGATAATTGGTCAGCCACGTCCATTCAGGGAAGTAGCTAAGTTAGCTACTTAGCCGCTGAGCGTCCCTGAATGCGCCCATTGTTTTGTAAAAAGATACTTATAGGTATGAATATAGTATTGCAATATTTCATGTTTTATTTCATTTATATTTGCCTATTATAGGTGAACAGAATATATTTAAACAGTATTTTGTCTTTAAAACACAACAGAAACAAATACAAATAGGTAAGAAACATTTATATATCTATAAAATATGTATTTCGTCAAATAATATTTACTCCCTCCGGGGAATCGTATCGTACCCAAAAGCAATTTATTAACTATAATATTGTTCGTGACGTAGGAGGTACGAACTTGGAAACTATGGAGGGTAGAGGTCAATCCCACTTAATTGAATTATCATAATTAATATTTAGTGAATGTCTCAGGTAAAGAAAATACAGCACATAAATTGCTGCTAATATTTGTTACTAGTAGCAAATAAGCTGCTTACGATTTGCACGAAATCCTCGTTCCTCACTTCAGTTTACGTTTTCTCAGTTTAGTGGTACGTTCTATTTGAACAACATACTGAAGTCAACTACTGAAGTCAACTACTAAAGTGAGGTGAGGTAACTCATTTTAGTTAAATTTTTCCTCAATTCGTGTCAAATCGTAAGCAGCTATAGTTACATACTAGCTAACTAGTTATGAACTCGTATTTGAATAACGTTAGAACTAGTTACTTACGGTTCCCAAGAATAGTTCTTTTGGACTAGTTCGTTTTCGAACTACATACCTAAAAGGTCACTTACAGTTCGTAATTTTTATTGCCGACAAGAAAAATTGCAGCAATTATTATTTCATGCACTCGTATTTATGTCGGTTTGGACAATTTCTTAACAAATAAACACAAATACACATGCGCGCAATAAAAATTTCTGCAATTTTTCTTGCCGGCAATAAAAATTGCGAACTGTAAAGGTAAAGCGACCTTAATTCTAATTTAAACCACAGAATAATAATCTAGACTAAAATAATCTATTCAAGGAAAGAAACAATCCAAGTAACCCAAGTGTCCCTTTATGTTTTGTTATGTCGGGTGTCAGCACTGTCAGCTCAGCAGCTACATATTAATTTTGTGGCAGAATTGTTTTGGGTATTTTATTTGAGGTAATTTTGTTAAGAGTGAAGGATTAAATATTGTGTATAAAATTAACAGGAATTACTTATATTATAACAATTATCATGTCATTAGAACAAACGGCATGTGAGGGTACGGATAGTGTTTGTTTTGAAACGTAATCATAACCTATAAAATAGATATTGTTGCAGATTTAAAAGCTTTTGAGAGAAGATTGACTGAAGTTATAGCATGTTTACATCCTTCTACGACAAGATGGAGAAGTAATATGTTTTGTTCATGTTTCTCTTACTCTCTCGTTACTTCTTTTTTTTTAGTTGTACTCGTAGCTGTTTCTATATGCGTTGCTACTGGTGCTAGCCAGTGGATACTTGACCCTGAAACGAGGATAGTTTCATTATCTCAATCATTGACAAATCATCCTTTCTTTATATTATCTACAATTATTCTTGGTAAGTTGTTTGTATAAATTGTTAATTAAAGTAAGTTTAGTAAACCTATGTGGTCGCCACCTGACATACATAGTCAAACTGGTAAAACAGTCTAAATGTTGTGACAGAAGTGTAATGGACAGCTTATATGACACAACCAAGAAGACTAGAAGACTTCTTGGACACAACAATGATGACATCACATGATTCCTGAAATGCAAAGTTTATGCTGCGTAAATACAAACCATTTTTAACTCAAGGTGATGAAATTGGTGTTATGTTCTCAACTAAATTGTGTATTTAACATAAGTCATAGAGGATGTTTGACAAATATCATTTACCGTACTTAGTAGTAGTTTCTGTGTTTATAAACATGTTTGTTCTTTATATATACATAACAATTTGTTTTGCATTTTCAGTCACAATACTACTTCTTGGTGTCCATAAACGGGTTATAGCAGCCTCCATCATTACTTCCAGAACACGAGAAGTACTGAGCGATTTCAACATGTCATGTGATGACACCGGTAAATTAATTCTTAGACCAAGACCAACAAATATTACTTGACGAAAGATTGTTACATTTAATTTTCTTGTCAAATACCATATAATACGAAAGAATTTTTTTTTGTAAAATAAAATGAGATAAGTTTTTGTTGTAAGTTATATTTTTTTATTAATTTTTAACATATCCAGTTTGAGGAACATTAATTTTGAATTATTAATATGGATAAATTAAAAAATGGAAACAAAAAATAAGTATTTGCTACATTTTTTTTTTGTAATACATAAATAAATTACAATACTGTGTATGCAATGAATTCTGGTACAATATAAAGATATAAAATTCCTAAAAAAATACACAGTTGAGAATCTCAAAGAAATATATATTTCTTTATTGGGAGTATGTAGAGTTCCGATCGTTCGGAACTCTTGAAATTTTATCAAGGTTTCCAATCACATATTAAGCATGCCTGACGGCATACATTTTTGTTTAGCTATGTAAACAAATGCTAAATTTACGTTAGGTTATAAGCTGGTCCAAAAAAGTTTCTAAAGTTATCACTGTATTTGAAATATTTCTTTTAAAATAACTAACACAAAATTCAATAAAAAATTATTTTATCGGTTTATCTAGTGGTAGTTTAAACTTGGCGTAACGGATTTGTGTTTGAGTATCGCTGTATTTGTCCAAATATTTGATGTATTCGCAAATATTCCAAACATGTCATCCACACATATATCAAAATACTCAAATATGCCAAATATGTGAATATTCAGAACCAGTGAATACAGTGACGGACGTGTTGCCAGCGACAGCAGCTTATTAGCGGAATGCTTCTTATTACCAATACATGTTAAATCTACATAAGTACAAAGTTACTAAAAGACCATGACGAACACGGCGCTGGTGGAACCAAGTGTGGACGGTTACCGTAAATATTCGCCTTATTTGACTTCTTTGATGCGTGATTGAAAACCGACAAGTGGGCGGATTTTGCTGTTAGCGCTATTCGCGTTATTTGTACAAATAAAGCAAATATAGCGAATAGCTTCTCTACACATCACCGTTTTTGGACAAATACAACAAATATACGAATACGCTACGCCAAGTGAAGTGCCGCCATAAGACATTTAAAAAAATAGCTAAACCCCAAACATTTGCTAATTAAATATAGTACCAAAGATAAAGTGACCAGATTTTGATCTTGCCAAAGACGGACATGTTCAGCTGGTTCACATTGACGAAGCTAGAGTTAATTTTTCGTGCCGTGATGGGCGAGCCAAATGGCGCCGCAGGCGAAGTTTTTTAAAACTTTCAAGGTAACGCGTTTTCCTGGCACTTCAGATTTTCAATGAAAAATGCATTTACATAAAAATATACTTTCTCATTTACATAAAAATATAAAAAATTTCAGTCGGGTACATATTGCGGTAATATTTCAAATCGCGCAAATGGAAAGCAGCTATTGCTTTTCTATTTTAACATATAACAAAAAGCAGGATGGAAATAGGATTAGTTGGCAACCTGGCTGACAAGGGCGGTCGGCTCGTGCGCTATTGGATCGTGATCCTTTGGATCATCCGACATTAAGAATGGACTGGCGTTTGACGACTGCGCATTCAAACTCCAGTAGAAAGAAAGGGAAAACCTGGGCGACATATTTTTCTCTCTTTAACGCTCTATGATTGGTAGTTGACTAAAGACGTTTCCCACCCGTCAGTACCGTATCCTGAAAAAATACCATACCCGCCTGCAAAATGCCAAGTTTATATTGTGTGTGTCCAAGTGCTAAACAATCACAGGAAAATATACATTATCATCGGGAAGATATTATTACACTGTAATATATCTGCGGCTACGTTGGAAAAAAACTCAGTTATATTATTTATAGCTAGTTATATACTTTTAATATACAATTATTTTGTTATTAAAATAAATTTATCTTTATTTAATTTTAATTTATATTTCTTTAATTTATTATATAATTAATTTAATTTGAATAAAATTATACACTATTTTATACTTTTTGACCTCTTATATATAAATCTAATTTTCAATGTAACAATCAGATTAACAATTAAAGTATATGGACCAGTCTAAAATAAACAAAGTTTGAAATATTGGTCAAAGAATCGTGCCGCTTTTTTCTCAATTGTTTATCACTTATAAAGTATTAAACTTTACAGGTTTTTTTGCTGCATTAGAAAGTTTGCGGCTTATATGTAAAGTGAAGTAATTATTTACAAGATACCAAAATATTGTATTCGTCCATGCATAGTTATATGTATTTCTATTGAAAACCTTTAATACAATCAATATTACTCATCTGCACGCTTATGTTAAACTCATTTAAACGCTTCACCTTCGTGTTTTCAAAATTTAGAATTTTTGAACGGGGACCCGAAACCCTAGAGCCGTTACTGCTAGTAAACAAAGACAGAGCTGTCGCCCAGGTTTTCCCTCTCTTTCTACTTGAGTTGTCAACGCGCAGCTCAAACAGCCAGTCCATTCTTAATGTAGATGCTTCAGATCGATACGATACGTCGATACGTCTTCAGATTAACCTAGAAGACGTAATTACGGACATTTTAATAAAAAAAATTCAACGACGGATAGTTTGACGGACTGCTCTTGAAGACGGACAAATTTTCTGAATGACGGACTGTCCGTCATAATGACGGACGTCTGGTCAGTTTAACCAAAGACAAAAACTAATATAATGTTTTTACAAAAAAATTAACTTACTAAAGTATTATATAATAATCAGCTGATTACCAAAGATTATTTACTTAATAATATATATACTACCTGACAATATTAATTATGATTTTCGAAAATGCAATTAATTTTTGTGAAATTAGAGCAGTTTTTCAATTGACGCTTTTCCAAATGTTGAGGATTACTTAAAGAAAGAAAACTATTTACAACATATGCCATCCAATTTGTAATAGTGAGATTATAAACATAACATCTTATAATTCCATCCTTTGTAATAGTTGCCTCAAATGGTTGCATATTGAATGTGAGATGAGTTGACAAAACGAATGAAAACGTATTTTTGGATATAATGTTCCCTTTCCCAGTCATAAATGTTTGTTAATCAGTTGTCTAAAATATTTAAGACATACAAATGTTTGAAGAAATGAATTTGAACAACCTACTAACTAGAAATGGATTTCATTTTGTTAGTATTCTATATTTTTGCATACTACAACACCTGTATGAAAGTTACCCTAAACACAATACTAATTAACACTAATTAATACTAACTCTCCACAATATTAATTATCAATTTGATGTCCATAATTTCTTCGAATTCGGTATCGATTCCGTTTCTTCACACAAAATGTCAAATTCAGTGAAATTGAGTAAACTGGATCTTCTATGCGGGAGGATTAAAATATACACGGTTTATACGCGGATTTGTTGTGGATAAAATATAAAAATTTATATAATTAATGTAATAAAATAATGGATGAAAAAAATATAATACAATAATGGATGACTAATTTCTCTTTTTCGAGAAACGAATACTTCTTTAAAACTAGGTAGTTCGTTCACGAACTACATGTAAATCGAAAGTAGCTTCTGAACATGATCATTGGGCGCATTCAGGGACGCTCAGCGGCTGAGTAGCTATCTTAGCTACTTCTAGGGATGGGAATCGAAAGGAAAATTATCGATATTTTGTATTGCAATATATCGAATGATGCGATAATAATTATCGATATATTGAATAAAAAATATCGATAATTAGAAATATCGATAAAAAATTACTTTTTTTTAAATAACAAAAAATGGCAATAAAAACAATTAAATCCTGTGTTTTTCCATGTGCGACCACATATTACTGGTATTTTTCGATGTTGCGTCGTTTACTGAACACATTTTGCACCGATCGTAATTATCGTCTTCGCGAATGAAGTGTTTCCAAACCTCACTTTTCGGTGAAGCCATTTTTCTTGGTTATATTCACATTTGTATTGCACATATAAAAATCACTCACCGACTAATTTCTCTATATGAGCATTCCAGGAATATAACATCTTTTCCCGAACATAATTTCATAGTATCGAACAATTATGCCACTCTTATGGGGGTTAAAACTTCATTTTAAACTGTTAGGTCTCCAGTTTTGAAGCACATTCTTCTCTTTCTATCTCATGTTTTAAAAGAAGTAAGACATACAATCGTATTTTTCCCAGTTTCCCTAGAAACGAAATACCGTATACGGTGTTTACACCGACGTAGCGTCGACATCGATTATAAACTAGTAATTTTCATCAACAAGTCAAGAAACAATTTTGATATGGTGAAGGGCGACTAAGATGGCAATTAAAATTAAAAAAAAAATTCTTTTTTTTTATCTGAAATTTTAAAAAAAGAATCTCGATATTTGTCTTTTTTATCGAATAAAATATATCGATATCCGATAATATCGGAAGTTCAGATATCGATAAAAAATATCGATATATCAAAACAAAATATCGATAGTTTGAAATATCGATATTATATCGCCCATCCCTAGCTACTTCCCTGAATGGACGTGGCTGACACTCTTTTGATCTCAGCGGCTGACCAATTTACTAAGCCTAAAATATTATAGCTGAGATGCTGACTGGACAATAATTATATCATGATTCTCTCTATCATTTTATCTGTGCTGTGAGCAACTGGATTTTAACCTACTTTTAAACAGAAGTTATAGAAAAGAAAATATTGCTTGTTTTTAAACAAGAGTTATGGAAAAGAAATCGAACCTCTGTCCTTTAAGTGTCTTTAAGCACATAATATGGCAGGGAATTATGAATCCATGATCTTAGATAAAGTTATCTATGCCATAGAACATATTACGTTTTCTAGATATTTGCAAAACTCATACAAACAATTCAGGGAGTGTTAAGCCGCTGACTGTCAGAAAAGGCTAACTACTAACACATAGCGGTCAGCGGCTGAGCGTCCGTGAATGCGCCCATTCCCTCTTTTTGTATGGTTCTACACTCGAACCCCTCTTAATTCACCTTCGCTTAATTCACATCTCTTATTTCACAACGTTTCCCCCTATTATGTCGCGAAACCGTCCCGGTTAAGTCGCCGCCTGTAAAAGTTTTAAAACTACGTTTGGAAATTGGATTCTCGCATGAATACAATTTTAATTGAAAAAAAAAATGATTGTGTAATACATTAAATATGGACACCTAACCTTTAAAATAGGTTAGGTGTCTTTTAAAAATATTTAACCTTTAAAATATTCATTCAAGTGGAAAATTGAACTTTGTCACGCACGACTTGGTACACTTCCGTTTATTTTTTTGTTCAGTTGACTCATTTTTCGTTATAACAGGTGCTGTGGTATATCTCTAAATATTTCGTTTTGCAGTTAAAACACGAAAAAGTTGACGTTATGATCGCGACTTAAGCGAGACTAAATTTCGCTACTTAATCGAGGTGATGATGCACGGATTTGGTGAATTAAGAGGGGTTCGAGTGTACTTTCGTGTGTGTTCTATGTTCTAATCTAATCCGTAGCCGTCTGTGTCGCTTCTGTGTGGTATTCTGTGTCCGTAGTTTTCAGTTTTCGTTTATAAATAAAAATGGCTTCGTCTCTGGAAAATTTAGAAACTCAGCTTGAAATGTTTATCGAAAATGTTAGACAAATTCATATAATTGTTAGTGATTTTCAACCTCAAAGTCAAAATGTTCTGAATCAAAAATTGTAAGTTTAACGTCACCAGACGTGGAAAAACAATAATAAGTATTTTTTTAAGGCAAGCCTTGGTTCATGGATTACAAGAAGTTGATAAACTAAAATCCCAAGTGCAGGACGTTCACGTTCCCTTAGAAGTATTTGAGTAAGTACGATATATATGTATATGTTTTATTATCGTGACATAACCTCACCAACTTTTTTCAATACACCTACCCCACGTACTATGGAGGGTAGAGGTAAGGAGGACACTCTCATATGGGGGAACAGTTGCAAACGTGTCCAGCTGTAAGCAGTAAATATAGTTCCAAATCGCTCCAGAATGGCACTAGAGTAGCAAATGGTATGAAATGAATTTAGCATTTATTGACGGAGTGAAGTGCGCTGAGTTGAAAAATTTAATATTTTTGGTAACTAGAGTAGTTAATGAAACTGCAGTATACAAAACCTCAACTGTTTACGTAGTCCAAAATAATTTAGTAAATATAACCTATAAAAACTGCTGTGAAATAACGTGGAGAGTGATTTAATTTTCATGATCTTTTAATAATATTTTTTTAGGGTTTTATAGTGTTGACTGTTATAAAACTGGTAAATTTTTAGAACATGGACTTATCGTATTTTGACAATTTTTTTTTTGTGACGTGTAGTATACACTATTAGAAGTAGTTTGCGACTTGTTAAACTTTGTGCAAATGCCTAATCGTGTTTTACAGGGTGCTTCCTAACCACTGTGACAAAATGCAATAGGTGAATCCTCACAGAAAGGCAAGGGAAATGTTTCGTATATAGTACAAATTTTACATATAAATGTGTGAAGTATACTTTTAAAAAAATATTTACATCACGTTATTGAGTTCGAGAGGGGCAAGGGAAATTTTTCGTGAATATTGGCGCTAGATAGTGAAGTTGTGACTTGGCAACAGTGACAGTTCCTTTCCTTGTCTAGGGGCAGTTCTTAGTATACCAGTAAAGCAGATGATTTAAACCTGCGCAATTCAATTTCTTCAACTTTCCCAATTTTTTAGTGACATTCAGGATCATTTGCACAGCATTTAATGTATGTCATCTTGTTTGTGACATAACGGATTATATGTGAGTATTTTTTGTTTATCGCTAAGTAATAAGTCCATGTTCTAAAAAATGATCATATAACTTTTTAGTTTTTCTTTCCTTTTTTACTTCTCTATCCTACTCTAATATTTTTTGGCGCTTTCTTTAAAATTTACCCACCTGCTATAGTAGCACCACCCTAATTTAACGCTTTTCAATGGATACTTTCTAATACACAGAGACGGTTCTCCTAACCTCTACCCTCCATACGACGTACTTATTATCAGGAACAATTTATCATATCAGGAAACGTTATTTGCTTATTATATTCTATTATCATCAACATCAGTATCAGTATCAATTGTTTATCCATTTTTTTTTCAATATGTATTGTGATTATCTAAATACCATGCAAATATCCCTTTAAATGATTATGGAAATGTCAATGGTGTCACGAAAATTGTCTCATTGCATGTTATCAGGGTCTTAAATTCAGTATTTTTTAATTCTACGTCTATTTTGAAATTATATTATAGGATTGGTATTTTTTTAATAATAAATTTGTTACATGGAGGTTAACAGTTTCTGAAAAGTTCCTTGCTTTTTGTGGAAAAGTATTTTAAATAAATTATATAATAAATTAGGTACGCCTAAAATTTAAACTAAAAAAAAGGGATAAGTAAATTATAAAAAAATTAAATGCATGAGGTATATGAAATTAAATATTGGTTTTGACATTCACTATTCACTTTAGATGATAGCTAATATTCAATAATATTAGTATAGAGACATCCAAAAAAAAACGTCATCAAAGTTGTCCGAGAAAAAAAAACGTATTTCTATTCTTAAGCGAATTTATAACCTCATTTCCTTGTCAAGACTGTCACCTTATATGACAGCCATTGTTTATTTTACAAATTGTGACAGTCACTTGTCAAAAGTTTGACATAACCGAAAAGCTAAGACATGACCGCTATTTCCATCTCTCTCGTTCATAGCCAGAGTTGATCACGTTTTTTTTTTTTTGGATGTATATATTTAGTAAGATAGTATAAAGTTACTTAAACATGTTTTTTTCTGTTGCTTTTCTGTAGAGTATACATCAATTCATTAGAAATGTAATCTGATATCATTCACATAAGTATGGTGAACTAAAACAGGCTTTAATTATTTTAGCTATATTGATCAGGGTCGCAATCCACAGTTATACACAAAGGATTGTATTGAAAAAGCATTGGCAAAAAATGAACAAGTTAAAGGAAAAATTGATGCCTACAGAAAGTTCAAGGCTAACATGTTAGTGGAATTAAGTCGAACTTTCCCAAATGAACTGAGCAAATATAGAGCTCTAAGAGGAGACGAATAGGTATGGAAAACAAGCAAATATACGTAACCGTAAGAAGTATTATTTTGCTCAAGTTATTGTAATCTATGGATAATCAGACGAGATCCTCAACCATTAATGACTCTAAATTATGCTGTGGCTGATAATCACTGAATTGTAGTATAAGAATGGAGCTTACAAAAAATCATAGAACATGTGCCACAATCTTTGAATACTGAATAACTTCAAGTGAACATCAAATTATATCAGTATATAATGGTCAATTTTTTCTTACCTGCATAAGAAACTGTGTTCATCTATTTCGACGATTAATAGCCAACCTTAAGTTTGAAAATGTTTATTGTATTGTATCATTATAATTTATCAAGAATTACAAGATTTGTTTAATATTAAGTTATATTATTTGCTGTAGTATAGAAACTTCATATTATATTGTTCAGTGATCGGTGACTGTCATAGGAATTAGAAATTAAATATGTGAGTTAGCCTTAAAAAAAGTACTTATTAATTCAAAGTTACGTGACTACGGGTTGTATTGTGTCTTAAGTAGATACATTATTTTATCTTTGACATATTGTCGCTATAAACATGTTCTCAAAGCTCTATGTGAACAAATCCAGTCACATATGAATTGGACCAAGGAAATATAGACATCCAAAAAAAACGTCATCAAAGTTGGCCGAGAAAAAAAAGACGTAATTCTGTTCTTAATCGAATTTATAACCTTATTTACTTGTCAAGACTGTCACATCATATGACAGCCATTGTTTATTTTACAAATTGTGACAGTCACTTGTCAAAAGTTTGACATAATCGAAAAGCTTAGACATGACCGCTATTTCCATCTCTCTCGTTCATAGCCAGAGTTGATGACGTTTTTTTTTTGGATGTCTATATAACCTAATGTTATATTTCCAAATTGGTATTTAAACAGTTGTTGTAGCTTTAACAAAAGCAGCTGAATTCATTTGACAATATGTGGTGGCGTTAATCATTAATATCTATTACATTAATTAACTAGAGCCAAGAAATATAAAGTTGGGGAATTAATTTATTTGACCCAATTCATAAGTTTGTGTCACATGTGACTGCTCTCGTGTATATAGACCTGTTGAAGGTACTTAAATATACTACAGGAACCAAAAAAAAAAAGACAGATTGACCTCGAGGAGCCCTGCCTGATTGATTGGAGTTGAGGGTTCCATCTCTAGGTGGGTAGGTGGGTATAGTTGCACTCTTCCCGTGTCAGTAGCCAAGTGACTGATGCCATAGCAGTTTGTATGGACTTGTATTAGCACTTCTCGCAAACGTTGACACACTCCTATTTCAAAATTGTGATGTCAAATCGTACCGAGCACTGAATTTGCTTGAGATTTTTCTTCCATCTTGAAAAAGGCAGCCCCAGAAGCACACGCAATACTTCAAACAGCCTTTCAGAAAGAAGTACCCAGGTTTGTGAGTAGTTTGTGCTTTCCAAAAAAAAAGATCATTCCAGCCAGAATAATAAAATTCAACAAAAAGTCAACAAGGATCAGTGGTACACAATTGTTGGAATTTGAAAGCTACAGGTGTGAATTGGAGTGAATATGAGAAGTGCCAGTACAAGCTCTTACAAACTTTAAGGTCAATGTCCACCTAGCTACTGACAGAGGAAGGATACCGTTACATCTATTTAAAGAAGGAAACCGCAACTCTGATCGGGCAGGGGTCCCCGAGATTAGTACGTTTTTTTTAAATCCCCCCTGTATGTACCTGTTATGAAGTATTTATAAAAAAATGTTAATAATGTATTTGTGTACTACATTTATTAAATATTTATGTTTAGATGATTTTTTTAACTCTAACCATGCGTAAACATACTTATCTTTCTTTACTAAAATGATTCCAGATATCCTGGTAACTACTGCTAATTAGGTGAGTCAAGAAAAACATATGATTTGATATAGTAAAAGGTCTCTTGCAAACAGTAAAATTTCTAGAAATATGCCTTAAAACGATAATGACATATAGATACTAAACCCATTCTGTAAATGTGTTTAAAAAGTTCTGTATGTTTGAGATGGATTCATCTGTTACTTATAGGTTTTTAACTTTACCTTCTCTCGTTTTTTTTTCTAAACAAGAATTTCCAGACATTTTGGAGAATAAAGAGAATCGGCCGTTGATTATTATTCTCTGATGTGCAGCTTATTTTATTATTTGATATTATCTCAGGATTATTATTTTACTCGATTACAGTGGACAAATTAATATATGTATGTATCCTTAAAAAAATAGTAGTTCAATCGCTTTTCTCAATCTTGATGTATACTTTAAATTTGTAATATGTTTTTTCGTTTTATGTTTATTTATTGTTTATGTAAGATACATGGGGGAAGTGCGGAGTAAATTTTGCAAAGTTCAACTTTAGTTGACTCTGAGCTGTTCATTTTTAAAGTCAATTTTTTTTCTTTTTTTTGTATCACACTCTTTGGAAACTCGTTTTATATGTTTTGTGTTGACTTTATCTCCTTAAAAGATTGAATTTTCATGAGCAAAATAATTAGTTTTGTCTGTGTTCCACACTTCCCTCACCGAACTGGGGGAAGTGCAGAGTAGCCCTTGATTTCACTAGTAGTTTGAGTTACAGATGTGTTGGGGCAAGTGTATAAAAGTCCAGATTTCCTGCTTTATTTTTCTGTTCAAATTTTAAAATCGATCAAAAATCACCAAGTTACGGGATATTTGATACTTGAAAACATGAGGGTACAGGAAAAACAAAAAAAGTGAAAAATTCAGAATTGCTCATTCTTTTATTGTAAACTTTATAAAAATTCTTACAACACGCCCAAAGATGGCAGTGCTGTAAATGTAATAGTTAGACTTGTGATGGCCATTTCTGCACTTCCCCCGACGCACCTTAAATAATTCCTTGAAAATTAATAAATGCTAAATTTTGTGATAATTGCTACATTCTTGAGTAATGTGTATGTTGTTACACCAATAGGGTTTTATCTACAAATTTAAGATAAAGCACTACAATAGTGCTTCAATTACAACCAGTAAAAATATAGTCTATTGGCTACAGATTATAACAGAGCTGTTATTGTCATTATTAAAATTAAATCATATAGAATAGACAATCTGATTATCAATTCAAATGGTTTCGTCTTACTTATGAAATGAATGATGATAGAATTGGAAATTTTAAAACTTTGGGAGTTTCTCAGTTAATATTTCACAATATTTTTTTATATAAAATTATTTTTTTTTAAGTATAACCCAAAGACATAGAAAAGTGAAGCTATGGAGGAAAGTCACTGAAAATAAATGTTATTATATCACAGCAATATTGAAAGTAAACTGATTTATCTATTCATGGTAATCCATGATGAATACAGTATATATACTGTAATGGTAGAACACAATTTGCCAACCTAGACGAGTAACGAATAGTCATTAAATATATTCAATCATTAATTTAAAGCCGGCTAAACAGCGCGGCGGCCGACAAAGTTTTCACACATCTCAACGTAAATAACGGGGTAAGTTTGACACATCTCTTTCTAAATTGCAACAGTTTATTGTTTTCATGAATTTTGTTTTTGCACATACAAGTAGTAAGTAGTATGACGCGTCCGATAATTATGGCCCGCCGCCCTGGCCATAATCATTATCTACAAACGTAAAGATGATAAATAGATTTTTTGGAAAATTTGAGAAGCCCATATGATTATGTGCTTTACCATAACCATTAACCAATTATCAGAATTAATTTATTTTTGGTATGTGTACTGTGCAAATTCTCATTTTTGTATGTACATTACAAAAATTCGCCCAATGTAATTTGATTTTTTTCTAAATTTTACAGCACGAATGTATGTAAATGAAAAGATAAATTTTTGTCACACCTTCAAATATTTCCACGACACCCTCAGCACCACTCAACTTATGATTTTTTCAATATTGTAACAAGAAGCACTTTAAGGTAATATTAAGATTGTATCAGTGGCGGTTGGGGGTACAAAATATTTTTTTTTTTCAAAAAGTTATGGCCATTTTAATTTTATAGGAACATTTTGTTTCCCAAAATTAAAATGGACATGACTGAAAAAAAAAATTTGCAACTAGTCGAAAAACCTCTCCTTATAGGTATTTATTTCTAGGTTAAGAAAAAAATATACTGCAAATATTCGACAGAGCGTTACTGTTTTGTAGTTTTTTTTGAAATTTTTTTCGCAAACTTTGCCGACGGTTTTTTCACTATAAATCCTTTCTGTAAGAGATCACCCAAAAAGTGAAGTGGGTCCCATGCGTCGTTTTCAAGATATGGCTAACTGAAATATCACCAACCGCCACTAGATTGTATACCTGTCTATTGATTGAAGTAACATCACTTTTTTCAGTCATAACTATTTGTTAAAAATTAAGAAAGGTATCATTTGTAGTGTTTGAAATACACCACAGTAGTAAACGCATTGTCTAGAGCACGATACACTTGTGTATCGTGGTCTAGAGTTGTTTGTCATACAAAGATTCTTCTACGACTGCTCCATAGACAAAATACTTTTTGATTTTGACTGCTCTAATGTTAGCGTCAAGAATTTTTTATAAAGTTTATAACATTTCTATAAATCCAGGTGCAAAGAAAAAAAATCTGCTATAGAGAGGAAGAAATCATAAAGACATTTGCTGCCGGTAAAAATTTGATAAGGCAATTCTAGGAGCAATTCTTTTTTATTGCTAAATTTCATTTTGAAACAGTATATTAACGCAAACTATTGCCATTATTGTTTTTTCTGTCAAAAAGACAAAAAAAAATGAATAGGAACTTTAGACTGTAGATTGAATATATAAATTTACAGTTATAAAATTACACAACGTATATTAGTAGAAAAAATTATTTGAATAATTAATTTATAGGGGTCCTATGGGTTCATACCATATATCTAATACTCCTATATTGCTGGTGCCCATAAGTAGAGGTGTCACGGGGTAAGTGAGACAGCAAATGACTACTTGACCTGTTATGCGCAAGCGTCACGAGTCTGGTGGGGCAATTGGCTGTGTGTGACTGGATGTTCAATTCTCGGGCATGCGCGTAAGACTCGAAGTAGTTACGAGAGAGAGACAGACGCATATATGTCTGCACCGTGGTGATTTCGCCAATCTCCAGATTCTAGCAATATAGGAGTATTAAGCCGGGCACAGACATGCCGGTATTCGACGAATCGCGATTATTCGCTATTTGCCGAGCAACCCCATCAAATTAATTTGTATTTGGCGAATAGGGTACACACAATTTGGCGTAGTTGTCGAAGATTGCTCGGTGTGGGAACAACGAATATTCGTTCATTAAAATTTAAAATGAATGGTGAAACAATGGTAATCGATGTTGCTGCGTTTATAGTTATGAGTTGTGCTTATATGCAGTTAAAAAAAAGGGATACAATAAGAAAAAGAAGGTGTATATGTCAGTTTGATTTGTATATGTCATCTGAACCTCACTTCACTTTTTGTAGATTCCTTAACCTTATTCTGACAAACCCTAAACTTCTATTCCTATTCTTTTCCAAGCATCATAGACAAGATTTCTCTTTTTATTGTCATCTTGCCCTGCATTCCATGCTATCGATTCATCTTCATTGAAATCCAAAAATTTCAGTAGATTTTCATTACTAGAGCTAGTCGTTATGGTCGGCAACGCGTCACCGTTCTCAAGATATCTGAAAAATACCTTCACCTTTGATTATTTTCATTGAAAAATAATGTCTTTACTTCTGATTGGATTAATCTCTGTGATGAATTTTTCAAATAACTCGAGAACGATGACTTGTTGCCAATCTTTGCGCTGGGCTCTATTCATTACTCCACTCCATTTTTACAAACAAAATAAACTAAATTCGATCACAAATACAAAATACCACCCATAATTTGGGCGAATATGTGTATCGAGTGCAATCGCAAATATTTGTCTCCTTTGACTCGGGCCATAATACCGACAGACAGTGGGAAACACCGAATAACGAATATTCGACACGAGCAACACATACACACTAGTCGCTACTTGCTGAATAGCAAATATTTGCTATTCGGTACTCGCCGAATACCGCATGTCTGTGCCCGGCTTAACGAGAAGCGAAGGAACAAGGAACGCGTCAGAACCTTTGATGTTTAGTGGCATAGAACAACCCACTCTTGTAGTACATAGGTCTGTTTTCTATGACCTTGATTAGAGTGTTTGACGTTAATACCATCTAATACACCGAGAAAAATATGTACGGGTTGTGGTGTACACTGGAAAAAGAATCTGCAGAATATTTTTAGAAAATAACAAAAATGTACTAGTTTTTACAGGATGGGAAATTAAAGCTTGGTTGTGTCACAAAGAAAGTCACCGATCTTTTCTTTTCGACACGAGAACAGTTAAATAATATTAGGTTATGATCGCCGCGTGTAGACTTCGTGACACAAATACCATTTATTTCGCACATGCCCAACAGAAAAGCGACAAGAAACTTTCGCTTCTCGTTAGTTAGATGTTCTCGGACGCTGTCAGTGGCTATTCGAGCACAAACTATAGAGCCTTTAAGTAGAGAGTTGCCAACCAGCTGCGCGCTGATTGGCCCGTGGATATTTCTCTTGGCTCGGCGTGTGGTTGCCTGACGTAGCGCCGCCATGTTTCGTCTACATTATTGTCCGTCCGTTTCTACATTATTGTTCCGCTCCATGCGGTGTATTTCTGGGTTTTTCGCGTAAAAGTTTTTTTTTCATGGATGTTTTACGTAAAGTTTGTTGTTATATTTTGTGAATGTCATTTATTGTTTCATGAACATTGTCAGAGAAGATAGCAGGTACGTATTAACGAATATTTCATTGTTGTTCTGAATTTCTCTTCAATACATTGGGCGCATTCAGGGACGGTCAGCGGATGAGTAGCTAACTTAGCTACTTCCCTGAATGGACGTGGCTGACACTTTTTTGATCTCAGCGGCTGACCAATTTACTTAGCCTAAAATATTATAACTGAGATGCTGACTTGACAATAATTCTATCATGATTCTCTCTGTCGTTTTATCTGTGCTGTGAGCAATTGAATTTTAACCTACTTTTAAAAAAAGTTATAGAAAAGAAAATATTGCTTGTTTTTAAACAAAAGTTAGGGAAAAGAAAACGAATCTTTGTTCTTTAAATGTCTTTAAGCACAGAACATGGCAGGGAATTATGAATCCATGATTCATAAAAGTTATCTATGCCATAGAACATATTACGTTTTTTAGATCTTTGCGAAACTCATACAAACGATTCAGGGAGTGTTAGCCGCTGACTGTCAGAAAATGCTAACTACTAACACATAGCGGTCAGCGGCTGAGCATCCCTGAATGCGCCCATTCATTCCGTTTCCTCGAAATATAGGCGATTGCATAGAATGCCGAATCACCGTTTTAATAAACGTTATCGTGTTTACACTACACATAACCTCAGGGTGGATATTCTTGAACACTAGAGAAATTACTATTTTCCGGCGGATTCATTCTCCTCTCTCTCACTTGAAATTCACTTCTTTGAAAAACATGCATTCTTGGACATGGAGAATAACAAAAGAATTGAGAATATTTAAGGGAATCTATTACAGTGTTGTCACATTGGCTTCTACAATCCATCCAATCACTACTCTTAATTTTTTGAAATTTGTCAGGTAACCTATTCAATTGAAATTTGACACATTATATTACGTCATTTTGTTCTGTAATGACGCGTTTTATCAATATAAATTTTTTTAAAAGAAACAGCATAATTATCATTTACTGCTATAACCATGAGCGCAATAAACGAAAATCCCAAAAAAGGCTTCACATATAACAAATTATCAAAAACAGTTGATGACAGAATATACATATCTCTGAGCACAGCGAAATGAACTCCGGGAAATTTAATGAGAATTATTCCAAAATGACATGCCAAAAACAGTGGTTGAAATTATCAGACATATTAAATAGTATACCCGAGGCACCAGCTAAGGAATGGCGACAGTGGGGAAAGGTAAAGTACAACTTTACTATTTTAGCGGGCTATCATTTCTGTATATCTTCCAGTAAAATAAAGATTAAACTCTTCATTTGTTTATAGTGCAACAGATATGTATTAAAAAACACAAAGGTAGCCAATAACAAAAAAGAGCAGAATAGAACAGGAGGAGGTATCCCGATACTCAAATGCATTGATGATTTCGAAGACAAGGTTGAAAACTTATGAAAAAACTTAAAAAAAACCCTATGAATATGAAAACTTACATTGAAAAAATGAAATATATGTAAAAAATTTGAAAAAAATTAATAAAAAAAAAATAACTGGATGTTTCTCTATTTCTTTGTTACTAAACACTTGCTATAAAATCAGTATTAAAGCAATAGATTTGTATCTATACATTATTTCTTTGTTTTTATGACAGACTATCACTTTAATACATAATTGTAAATTAGTAATTAAAATCATTAACCTATAATATATTGCGTTTTACCTTCTCATCGATCTTTCTCTAACTAAAAAGTAAGGGAATAATATAAGGGAGTACTTTCTCCTGTTGCTAACAAATAAAAATTCAGTAATACAAATCTTAAATGGGGGAGTAGAAAAATAACATTTTCTCCTATACATTCTACTCCCTTTACTTCAAGAATAACCACCCAGACGTTCTACTCAACACGCGTCAGATAAACATTTCATTTCTCTCAAAAACATGGCGGCGTTTTGTCAGGCAACCACACGCTAAGCTAAAGGCGGGATTCCACTGAGGTAACACTGAACACGAGGCATGATACATATATGTTTCCTAGTGTTGCCTGATTATAGGTGTGCGACTATGTGCCACAAAATTCAATAATGTCGAATGCGGAATTTGTCTCCCCACATCGCATGTGCTTTGTCGTCTATGTTTGTAGCATGAATCAAAACGATTCCATTCAGGCAACTTCAGTTTGGTGCATCATGTCTTTACGAAAACTCGCGGCAGTTGCATATTTGATAATAGCTTTGAATCGTAAAAAAAAGAAGGTCTCCACGGTGGTGGAGAAGAGAACTATATGTTGGTGTTGAAAAAACACAATATAATTTATATAACAAATCTCAGGAACAGTACAATTATATTTAATAGCCAACTCCTTTAACTTGTCATTTTTTATTCTATTGTCTTTATATTCACTAATTTTATTATTCCACAATGCGGGTGAATTATGGTAATCTTCAATGAATGTTGTTGTTCTTTCATTATTCCACTCCATGTCGCACACTACAAGTCGCCCGATCCGATTGCTGTTGGATAGCGACGACACTGTTCGACACGTTCAATCTTGTCGAGATGTGACGCATGCGTGCCGGCAACAACACTCGACACGTAGCATGCCACAAATAGACATGTTCCTTGTGGCATCGTGTTACTTCAATGGAAAGACTTGTGTAGCATGCGGCATTGACGCATGCTACATGTTGCCTAAAAAGTTGCCTCAGTGGAATCCCGCCTTAAGAGAAACATCCACGGGCCAATCACCGCGCAGCTGGTTGGCAACTCTCTCCTTGAAGGTTCTCTAGCACCACCTACTGTAGGGTAAACAGTAGGTGGTTCACTCCGTTTACTCTGGTGGCACAAGTAAATGTAATGCAAGAGGAGCTTTAGTTCATTTACTCACAAAACATCTGAATAGAAGAAGGGCAATCTCCATAGATAAGGAGGGAAACACGCATCGGGGCTGCCATATGCACCGGTGGCCAGTTTTTTCATAATGCGCATGCGCGACGTTAAATCGAAATGCGTAGTCGTGCATTGGCATCGCCAACTTCATTTTACAATTCAATTTTTCATACAGCAAACTCGTTGTTGCTGCATAACCAGCATTGATTTGTAACCATACCCCACTTTATGATTTTATCATTCAAGGTGGAATAAATAAAAACAATTTTCTTGAAATTATTTATTTCTACAATTATAAACATTTAAAACAATACAGTATCAAAACATATTGACATAGTAAACAAAAATTATTTGAAAACAAAAAAAGTCAAAGGAGATTAAAATAAGATAATTTTCACATCGAGATTAGGTTGTATTTAACTTGGACATACCTGCTGGACATCGTGAACATACTTCCTACTGCTGAAGTAGAACGCTTGTTGTTGCATGGCTCTATACTTCTTGTAATACTAATCATATTTTATAGGTTAGATAAGTAATTTAGCACAATATTTACTTACCAATAAGTAGAATAATTAATATTATATCCTTAAATGCCAATCAGAAAAGAAATAATAGTTTTATCACGAAATAATGTACAAAACAATTTGATGCGAATCAAAATTTCCATTAGGGACGCTTCCTACAACAACAACAATCAAGGTTTAAATTAAAATGCCGCGTTTCTATTTGATATGGATCGCCTAGGCAAATAGACAGACCTATGGGATTGCTGCCACCGATGCGACGCGGCCATTTTGTTATTTATAATTTTTCCCCAGATTTGGGGAATTATAAAAAATATGCCTTCAAAGTCAATTATTTAATCTGAAAAGTATTATTATTGTTATTATGATTATTCAAAATGTCTAGTATGACTTACTTTACTTTCTTTAATGTATGTAAGGGAATATATCTACCATAGCGAAATATCGCATCAGTCTGTTGCTGAAATTATTACGACTTAAGGTGCATCTGGCAATATCGCACTGGTAGCGTGTTGCGAGGTCGTGAATGCTAGTTTGTGGGCAACATTGTACACAATTTTGTGACATTGTACAGATACTTGTGACATACTGAGGCATAGCCGCCGGGCATAACAGTATCTGGAATTTCAATGGAAAATAATTTTGACTCTTTTAATGACCACCTCTTGTGACGTAACACGTAACAATCAATCTTGGAGTGGGTACTGGAACCTTCGGCGTAGAAACAAAAAACTGGACGTTTTCCACGAAACACCGAACTACTACACTTTTCTCGACGCGCGTTTGTCCAACTAAGTTGGCATCTTCAGGAGAAGATTAAAACTAAATTCTAGCCTACACACTTGCACTATTTATATGTACTAAATTTGTTGCCACAGTTCACTGAACTGTAACTGTCTTTGTTTATCAGAGCAAACAGTGGATTGGTGGGTATCGGACCATTGTCCTTATTCATACTACTGTTACACTATCTAAACTTTCAAAAGCATCCAACTGTCTACTGTTTGTTACATTTCATGAAATCATTTCATTGAAATGTAACAAAATGTTCAATCAAACTGGATCTCTCTGTACTATATCAACCATCACTTATGTATATACAGTGGACGCCGCTTATAAGACTCACGGATATAAGGTTCAGTCGCCTATAAGACTGCCATAAGCCATAAAATCGCCAGAAACAGTCCGGACGTATCCGAATACATTGAAAAAAACTCGGTTATAACTCATCACTTCGGATATAAGACTCAGTTTATGAAAAATACATAACTGAAATGATGGAAAGTAACAAAAAACAAAAAAAATTTCTTTAAACCATCTTAAACTTTGAACTGATTATGTATGTTTGTACGTATGTATTTGAAAAGTTACCTTTTTTTATAAGTAAATAACACGCTATTGTGTTGTATTATGTCTATTCACAGGTAAAATAAAGTTTGTGTATTACATACATTCTAAAATGTTGTGTTTCCCCCTTCGCTTATAAGGTTCATCCGCTTATAAGACTCACTTTTTGCTGGCCCCAAAGTGAGACTTATAAGCGGCGTCCACTGTAATTTGTTCTAATGTAAAACAGTCTAGTAAGGTAGCGACCAATCAGATAGCACTCATTGATCACATCTGTTCGCCGACCCAACTATAGTCAAGTTTTCCAACTTTCGTCCGGTCTCCAAAGAAAATCTTTTATCAGGACCTTAATTTCTTCTAGAGCTTACTCCTTAGTTATTATTTGATTAATATTATAAATATTTACGTTTGCATAAAAATACAAATAAACCACCATGAAAATGTATTTTATTCAACAGAGTATTTTTCAAAGGAAAAAAAAAATGTGATGACAGACCACAACTATGAGGATAGTCTTTATTTTGTTAATGTTAATGGGCACCTGTTTCAAAATTAAAACAATTTAAAGGCATTAAATTCAAAATGAAAGGTTACACGTGTATTTATTGGTTTACAACCAGTGAACAATAAAAGATGATTATAATAAAGGTACTGAAAAAGATTAGTTAACTTCTTACTGCTATTTTTATACATTTAAATGTCTCTATAACACTTAATGAATTACACAATTCATATTAATATATTTCATAGACGTAAAAAAAAAAATAAACAAAATATATTAACTATAAACTGTCAGTCTGAATTGTAACTCTTAAACTAGAGACAAAAAAAGAGCAACTGAATATCTTAACATTACTTGCACAAAAAAAAAAACTACTTTGACCCAGACGTGAAATAATAAACGCACCCAAAGTAAGTTACGGTGTAAAAAACATTAGCATTCAACCTAGACTAATGCCGTCTTAATTTACTTTCGATCTTTTCTTAGCGATGGCATCTTCCACTGCCTTCAACTGTTTCAGTAGCTCTTCTCGTCTCGAGGTGGCTTTCTTCGATTTAGGATCGCCAGGAGGTGGCGAACCGGCCAGTCGTTTCTTAGCTTGCACTGGCTCTGCTTTCCTTGCCATATCGGCTACGACGTCGGTTTTTCGAACGCCCACAGGATTTTTCAAATTCAACTTTATTTGTTTCTTTTCTGCAGAACTACCCTTCAGGGCATCCATGGCTTTTGCAATCGATAAATCTACACCTGAAAACCAAAATATAATTTCATAGACAATTTATTAGGCTTTGTTCCTTCAAGACTTGTATTATTGCAAAGACTCAAATGTTTCCAAAGGACCAAACATCTAAACCACCACAAATGTGTTCTTAAAGAGATAACTTCAATTGAGTTCCAGGGCTGCTCTTCAAGTTAAGAGCGCCATTGGAGGTGTATCGAATTACGAGGAACCTATTGTCAAATCCTGTAACTTTAATTTCATTATACTTTTCAAAATATGTTTGCAAATATCAAAATCGAAGTCTCGTTATTTAATTGCCGCCCCTCGGTAATGCCCTGTATTGCAGCAAACGATTAAAGGCATTGTCTCGAGAGTTGGGCAGAATCGGATGATTTTAAGAATCGGAATGTTTTTAAAATCGGAATATATTCCGATTATTTTACATTCCGAAGACGAAAACTGACCATCAAAGTAATAGGCGAATTGACAACTTATTACGGTCTGTTACTTATTCTCCGTATTCGGCGAACTGCGGATTCAATGGAGAAAATGCGTGGACGCTATCTGACGTGAAGCCAAAATGAGGTCTGCAAGGCAGAGGAGGGTGTCCTGTACGGGCCAGGAATGAATGACGACATGTAAGTTAAAAAAAACTTTAAAGACGTAAAAAAACTTTAGACGCTTTTTTCTCAAAACAACGTTTTTGAAACTTGAATGAGATTTTTCTCGAGCACTAGCTAACCAACTTTTATGATTTTGCTTTTAAAATGTTCACAAATGATGCCATTAGTGATCAACATAGGATTTTTTTGATATTGAAAAAATTCGATTTTTAATAACAATTTAAAGCTAGAAATTTAAGGTGAAACTCATACTTTTTTTTTTCACAGTTGCACCAAATTGTGTAAAATTTGAATTTAAAAAAAACCCTATGATAAACACTAGCAACAACCCTATATTTTATAAAAATGTTTCATTTTTTGATTTCAGATGAATAGCGTCGTAGAAAATTCTCATTTACATGAGACATGTCCGCCTGAAGTAGCTACATTGGAACAAGGATCAACGGCCGCCATTTTGGTTAAAAAAAGTAAATAAATAAATAAATGTAACCTTCATACCTCTTTCTTTTAATTAAAAAAAAATTGTCTCAATCCGTTTTATACTTTCTTTAAAAAAAAAATCCCAAAAAAACCTTTTTTTTTTTCAGCGAAAATGCGGGAAAGCCCCCTTAATTATAATTATTCAATCAGCTGAGAGCGCGTAAAAAGAACAGCTGACAACTAGATAACTAAATAAACCGAGCCCGTACTTCGTTCAGTATCCCCCGAAATTTGGAATGTGGAATGTTAAAAGAAATTAAATTGTCGATTCCTCAGTCAAAACTTCCCGCAACCAGCAATCGGCGATTCGGCGTCTCGGTAAGGAGGGATAGGAAGGACAATTGAATAGACCAACACTAATTGTCTCCACTATTATCCAAAGGATACCTAAACTTTGTTCTAAAGAACACTAAACAAAAATTCCTGAACGGTTTATATTCAGTGCAGTAATTTAATGTATAAAAGTAGTTTGTGTCACTAGCCTTACATTTAAATACAGTAATACCATGAGTTACGTTACCCCGACTTACGTGAATTTGAAGTTACGTTATTCCTATTGTTCATCCCTCCCTCGTCCACAAAGCACGCGTCGCGCACTTCGAGCTTGCATGAGCCGATATAGACGTGTTTTACGCGTGCACTAGAGATGTGTCGTATTTGTATGATTCGTATAAATAATACGACTCTTTCCCATGAATCGTATGGTACGAATCTTTAGCAGTGGTACAATTTCGTATCCGTACCGTACCGTACATGTGCACCACTGACTGACTGATGGACTGATTTACAACCGAAAGTAATCGATGGGACTCGAGCGGAGCCGACCGACCTTCTATTTGAGTCGATAAGATACCTACGATACGAAATTCACTGCTTTACGTATCGTATCGTGCTTCGACTGCGTACTAACGAATTGTTTAGGTTAACTCGTATTAAATCGTACCATCGCATCGCATTGTATCAAAAACAATGCGATACACTTTCTGGTACGAAATACGAATACGAGTTCATATTTAACCTCAAATGCGGAGTGCACCGTTGCGGTGTAACTTTGGAAACTTAGTTTAGAAGGGCTGGTGCGGTTTATTTTTGTAGTTAGATGATTTGGTCGCATAGGCGTCACATACATAATACATAATTATGCAAAAGGCAATGTTTTTTTATTTTGTGCAGATTTGTGACAGTTTGAAATGCGCATTAATTATGTTAAATAAATGGTTGATCGAAGCTTAATTTATTCAGTGTAATACTTAGGTAGGTAGGTATACCTACATAAATACAAAAAAAACAGTTTTATTAAACTAAAAAAAAATAAAAAATAAAAAACAACATATATGTAAATAACAAATAAAATAAAACTTGTTCATATTATTTAAATTAAAATAATCAGACAAATGTATAAATAAATATCTCAAATAACTAAAATTAATATCACCTGAAAAAGTCAGTTATATATTAATTTGAACTAAAAATAAATTTTTAAACCTTTTGAAAAACTTTAAATATGTAGGCACCTCGGTAGGCACTTTCCATTAATAAAGCTAACAAAAATATACTCTATACAAATAATACAAATGTCAATGATAGATATAGGTATATATATAACTAAACTTCTATATAATTTAAATTGAAATTCAGAAATACCAGTTTTGAAACTTTATGGGCGCTTAGTCGGGCACGTCTTTCAGTAACTATTTGTCCACATTTAGAAAAAACTCTTTTCGCTTGGCACTGAAGTTGCCATAACACATAATTTTTTTTTTCATTATTTCAAACAGCCGAGGATAAACATGTTTGCGGTTTTGCCACCATTCCAAAGGATTATTGATCCGTTTCAAAAGATTTTCTTGTAGATATTGATTTACTTCTATTATACATGAGGCAGTAATATTTTCCGATTCTTTCAGTTGTGCTGTTTTTTTATCATATTCGTCCCATATTGATGTGTCTCCTTTTTCGAGAAATTGTAGTCCTTCTACATTCGCTGATGGTTTATCTTCTTCAGTCAAACGGATTGCTTTGCATATTTTAATAATGGACGTTTTTGTGTTTTCAAAACTATTATCTCTTTGAAATCCGTGTTTTTTAAAACGTGGATCTAAGAAGGTACTTTCAGCTAATAATATGTTATCCTCAATATTGCCAAATCTTTTTTTTATTTGTTCGCTAATTACACTTATCATATTTTTGCATTCAATCGGCATATTTTCAAGATTTAAATTTGCAAAATATTGAGATAATAAATTGCTCAATACTATTATTTTTGATACGGTAACATTTTTTTCTGAACTCATATCCGAGGTTATTTCCAAAAAAATTTTTAAAACATTGCAAGATTCACTTACAACTGTCCAGTCATTTTGAGACAACTGTTCATTATCAAAATTTACAATCGCTAAAAGTAGAAACTAACGGCTCACGTACTTTTAAAATCCAGGAAAACATTTCAAGGGTAGAATTCCACCGCGTTGGAACGTCTTGCTTTAATGTCAGCTCGGTAACACCCATTTGTTTTTGTATATCTTTTAATTTTGCAGCAGCCTGAGGACTTCGTTTGAAAAATGTAACGATGGCTTTAACTTTATTTTGTACCAATTCAATTTCCTTCAGAGCTGTCTGAACTATTAAATTTAATGTGTGCGCATAACAAGGGACATGTTTCCATCCACACAAACGAATTGCAGCTGTTATATTTGCAGCATTATCCGTTACTACTGCTACAACTTTTTTTTCCACTTTCCAATCACAAAGCACTCGTTTAATTTCGCTTGCTAAATTTTGAGCTGTATGTCGATTAGAATATCTGAAGCAATCCAGAAGAAAAGATTTCATTTTGCATTCATCATCAATATAATGAATAGTAATTGATATGTAACTTTCATTACTTATAGATGTCCATCCGTCTGTTGTTACCGTTACCGCGTCGACTTTTTCTAATTTCATTTTAATTTCATCCGCTACTTTGTTGTAAAGATGCGGCACTAAATTGTTTGATATTGTTTTTCGACTAGGTAAAGCATATGACGGATTTAACATTTTTAAGAAATCTTTAAACTGGGAACTTTCCACGATACTAAACGGTTGAAAATCCATAGCTATCATCTTAACTAATTGAAAATCCAATTTCAGTCTTTTGTTTTCGGAAATAGGTGTTCTGTTAACATCAGAAATATGCTGTTGTACATATTTTCTTTTTTTTGTGCAGGAATTTCCCCTATCCGTACAACCTGCACCTGTTCTGATACTAGGTACTTCACTGGATTCTGTAGAAGTACTTTGAACACTTTGATGTTCTTGCGGTGCGGTGTATCTCGGTTATCCGGGTTAAAATTTATACTCGGATGTTTTGACCGTACATGTCTTAATAGATTGGCGGTTGAACCTCCTTTAAATGAAAATATAGCTGAACAGAAATTACATTTCGCTTTGCCATCAGAAATTTTAGTAAAATGATTCCATATTAAACTTCTTGTCCTATTCATTATGTATTATCAATGAATAACTGAGTTTATAACTTATTTACTCAATGGTATTATGAATATGTATTGCTGATATATATATATATATACGTTATATACACCACCGACCGTGCCGTCTTCATTCGCCGTATGAAATGAACTGTTGTATGTTGTATCCCTCCCTATGCGACATACGATACGATTCTAGATTCTGCTTGTACCGATGCCGTTTGCTCGATTCGGTACCGGCGCGGCGCGCGGCGCGGTGATACGAAACATACGGATACGAATCATTTGATACGAATCTTTTTTGTACACAGAGTCAGTACGATACGATTCATTGAAAAGAGTCGTATTGCCCATCTCTAGCGTGCACGCGTCTGTTTATTCTATTTTTTCAGATTTATTGTATTCGTTAATTTGTTGATTTAGAGTTTAATTCCAGAATATTTTATTAATGTAACCCAAAATTAGATTTCAGAAACTCGACCCGACTTACTTAATTTTCGACTTACATTATCCTTCCCAGTCCCACCTATGATGTAACTCCAGGGTATTACTGTATCTAATTATAATATAGCCATCTGCCTACATCTATGCGCTAAGAGATGTACTTTACATCTAAAAAAGTTTCTTCAAATAAACCTCTAACATCACTCTTACTAACCTCTAACACAACTCGGTATTTACCACTCATATTTAGGACACAATGAATTAGGTCAGAATGAATTAAAATCAGGTGCCGAATTTGCTTGCACCTGATGAAATGCACGTTTCTCTTTTTTTGGATCGATGACGCGACGCCAACATCAGCTACCATTTATTCTTCAGTTTAGCTTGGCCTTTAGCAAGGGTTTGTTACAATATATATTATAATCTCCATGACAGTGAGTAATATATTAAGAAATATATTGTTTTGTGTGCGGTAAAATAACACTGACCGCATTTATTTGATTACCGACAATATATTTATTCACAGGACTGAGTCACATAAGTCCCCAATTTATATTTTCATTATGCCACTTCTTTTGATACGCCACTGCCAAAGGCGAAGAACATTGTACTTTGCGAGTGGTTAATAATCTCGTAAAGAGGATGGATATTATTTTACTACATTCCAAGTTTAAAGAAAGTGGCACACATTTTAAACGACGCATTCTACATAAAGTATTCTCATCCATTTGTCCGCAACTTAGTGATAAGTTCCATACGATTAGTTGTGTACTTTTCATCGTGCTCTATTCACAACTAAATAATTTATTTGGTCAGTAAAATCCTTTTTAATAAAAGTCCCCCTTCCCTTAAATTAAATTTTCTCACCTGTTGCTCTTCTAGGTGGTGAGCTACCGTCCCTACTGCTGGAACTACTGGAATCCGAAGAGTCAGAATCGCTAGAACTTGAGCCCGAACTGCCCGACGAAGATCTTGACGACCTCCGTCTTCCCTTAACCCTAGCCAAAGCTGCAGCCATCGCAAGTTTATTCCTATTTCTGCCAAACTGGTCTTCTCTGGATGGCGCAGGGGGGTTAGCAGCTCCGGTCACCCTCATCATACCTAGAAATTAAATTTTCAAATGAACACAATCGTTGTAAATTAAATCAAGTAAAGACAGCCCTTGACAGAAGACAATGCAAGAAGGCATATAATTAAACGATTTTTTTCTTATTTGTATGGACAAAATCATTTAATCTGATAATAAAAAAATTTAAACAAAAATGATACACCACACGAAATATACGTTATTTGTTCCCCGGACTTAATGTTTTAAATTGAAATTTAAAATATATAAACCCAGACTGTGACAAATTAAAAAAAAATGTGTTATAAATTTGTTAAAAACAAGTCGAAAATAAATTGCTACCAACCAGGTGAGGGGGCTCTCCTCTTTGGAGCAGGAGGATTCATTAGTGCAGCTCGTTCATTTGCAGCTTTCCTTTCGGACACTATGACAGAAGGTGAAATTTGCCTACTTCTTCTAGATCTTGACCTTCGTCGTCGATGGGATGATCGCGATCTTGATCTGTACGAACTACGACTCGTGTCAGAAGAACTTCTAGAGGAACTGAAAGATAGACAAAATTTAAAATGAAAAATTAATTGAGTTACACTGTTAGACACATCTTTACAGGATTCTTTCAAAAATATAGAAACACCTGACACTTAATGTCGGGTCAATTCTCTACTCATATTTCGTTATTGCATGAGTAATGGCTACAAATTATTTATTTTATTAAATAGGTGACCTAATTCAAAAGCTTTTTTACCTCTTGGAAAATGCTAACTAAATGAGCAGTTTAGGAAAAAAAGTAATTTTCAAATAATTACTTGCTCAAACTGCCAGTAAACATAGTAACCAGAAATGCTAGGTCTTACTCTATTGCAAGAAAAAAAATAAAATTTATATTCTACTGTGAAAATTTCCAATGGCTAAAGCAGCTACGGCTCTATGTAAGTTGGCCTAAATATTCTTTATTTGGGTCAAGGTATCTCTGCTATTAGTTTGTACACTCATTTCCCGAACACCCTGTGTCTGAATAAGTGCTTAAAAAAAACTTTTGTTTGGTTTATTAAGCCTGTTAGTCTCGACTCATTATGTAAAACTTTCAAGTAACATTTACAGTACACTCGACATCCAAATATCCAACTTTTTCTCGCCATATTTCCGAACTTGTACTTCCACACAACCGAACTTGTCGCTGTCAAATGAGCCAGAAAAACCCTTTGCACATGCGCCAAGTTCGGTTATCCCGAGGTGGATTGAGTTCTGAAATGTGGAATTTTGCGGAACGGAAAAGTTCGGATATGTGGATGTCGAGTGGAGTTAAAAAGAATGGCTAAAATAAAATTAGAGAAAATTAAGGAACGAGTAGTTACTCAAGATTTGTTATTGGTCGTGGGTTGTATTATGCCAATGTATGAGTGGTATAGATGCAAAACCCACCATCTCCAAAATTGTGATTTTTGAGTTACGCATGGTACTGGGTTCTATAACTAATTCTCTATACGTCCGTTAACCTCAGGAACACTCATAATTCGCCTAATACGCTGAAAATTCCCAATAAAATTATGAGTTAGATGCAAAATCCGCTGAATCCCACTCTTGCTTGGAGTCAAAATCCGCCGTTTGCATAACAGCCAATCGGATCATCTGTTTACGGACATGCGCAGTTCAGATGACGCGCACGTTGTAATACAAACGTTAGTTTTAACTGTTTAAACACATTACTAGTTCAAAGCAGTTATGATGGACGAGTGTGGTTCTTTAATTGAAAAAACGCCGCCTAATTTAAGTCGAAAAAGAATAGAGCAAGCAGAAAAACATAAGCGTAATATACCCAAAGTTGTTGTGAGTATTCAGCTAGGTGCGAAGTCATGGTAGGGAGAGCCAAATCGACGCCAGCGTTCGCAGTGGATAATATAGGCGTTAAAGGAGGCTACTTATAAATTTCAAGTGGGCAAATACACGTGACAATCGTGCCATTTTAATTTCGTTTTAATGTAAAAAATAAAAATAAAATGAATGCAAATTTTATAAATTTCCGGTTGCGAAATGGAAAATAAACCAAAGAAATAAGTGGATAGCTGCAGTAAGAAGGCAGAAGTAGGTAGTACCATAACCTTAATTTCAGTAATTGTCACTAAATTGTACTTGTCTAAGTTAGTAAAACTATGTTTCCATAGATGGCGTGCACGTCGTTTCACCGAAATCTGTGAATTTCATATTATTTAGCGGCAGTTTGTATGTTTTCGGTGTTACACAATGATCCAAAATAAATTGAATATTGTTGTAACGATATTAGTATTTCTTTAAATTTAGTAAACGGCACAGCAAGGCGTGACGGGTATGGGTAGCCATAATACACATCTATCTAACAGCCTCCTTTAGTTCATACATATTCTGGCGCTACAGTCGTGCACCTAGCGAATAACTTTCATTTTCTTGTAAGTAGATAATAATTAGATTATACCGTCCCAGATGCTCGCCAAAAGGTCTTCCACAAAAACCGAAATGTAAGAATAATAAAATACAAGCATTTAAGTGCAATGAATTTAAAATGCACGATTTATTGGCCATCCATAGAGATTTTTATAATAAAAAAGACAAACTTAGTCAGGATACTTATATTTTGAAATGTTGTAATTCAGCCAAGCCAAAACGACACCGGAATACTACCCAGGTGACAGTCAATTTCAATTGAATATAGACTTCCTACTGTTAATGGTGAAAATCTAAGAGTTTGCAGGGCAGCTTTCTGTTGCATTATAGGAGTAAAGAAAGATAGGATTCAAGGGATCATGAAGAGATTTCAAATGGGGAGGATTCCTCAAGAAAATAGAGGTGTTAACAGGGTGAAAGGCAAAAATGAGGCCAAAAAGAATGCAATAGCAAATTTTATTCAAAGCATTAAGAGCGTAGAATCTCATTATTGCCGAAGTTCAGTATCTGCAAGAACTTATTTACCATGTGACTCAAATATTAAGCGTCTTGCCAAGATGTATAACAACTCTATTAGTGGTGTCCTAAAAGTAAAAGAGAGCTATTTTCGGCATTATTTCAATACAAACTACAACATAGGTTTTGGAACACCTAAAAGCGATGTCTGTTCAGAATGTTTGAGGGTAAAAGAAGAGCTGAAGACAGAAACAGATGGGAACAATCGAAATGTCATAATAATGCGACATAGGGTTCACACACTTAAGGCTAAAGCATTTTTTTCAATTTCTAAAAGAAATAAGAAGTAACAGAGCAGTATTCTCAATAGATTGTCAGAAAAACTTATGTCTTCCGAAACTTCCCGATCAAGCTGCTTATTTTAGTCAGCAGTATAACTTTTATAATTTTTCTGTAGTTAATGGTTCTTCCGGTAGTAACTTAAATAAAGATAATGTGAGAGCTTATGTCTGGACTGATCTCGATTTACCAAAAAATTCAAGTGTAATAGCTTCTGCTCTTTTCGATGCTCTTCTACAGTTTGAGTTCAGTGATGCCATAGAGGAAGTTTTTATTTTTGCCAATGGATGTGCGGGCCAAAATAAAAATACGACTATGATTGGCATGTTAAGCTATTGGCTTCTGAAAAAGTCTCCTCCAAGTATAAACTGTATACAACTAACTTTTCCCATTGTGGGACATAGCTACATGCTCCCCGGATAGGGTATTTGGTATAATTGAGAGAAAAATTAAAAAGATCTCATGCATTACTGATCCAAAAGAATATTGTGATGTCATATAGAAATCCGCAACTGTCTGCGAGCTATCAAAAGACTGGATATCACAAGACTAGAAAAATGTTATCACTGAAGTGGTAAAAAATCCTGGATCTTGGCACTTCCAGTTTAATCCCACAAAAAGATTTATCATCTCCAAATCTCCAAAAAATAATATATTGGTCAGGGGTGAAGTAAATTATAAATCTGATCTGGGTGCTGGAAAACCGATCCTTAAGAGGAAAATCATTAAGTTCAGCTTAATCTTACTAACCTAACTCCAGGTCGATAGCGACAAAAAAAAAAAGCAGCTAGTGTAGCTAAGCTATTACAGACTCATTTTGGGGACAAGTGGATGGAAAACGAGAAGCTAAAGTTTTATAAAAACGCTGTTGAAAATTCAACAGAGGAAAATCAAGACCCGAATGACGACAGTTACCACGAAGAATCATGTTCACAGCTGGAAAAGAACGACGAATTTCGTGTTTAGAGAAAAATATTTTGTATTTCCGTTAATAGTTTTTTTAATTCATCTGTTGAATAAAAGTTTTTGTAGCTTAAATTGTTTTCTTTTCATGAATATCATATCCGCTCTGAGCGAAAGTTTTATATACATATATAGGTGATATGCAAAACCCGCCATATCCAAACTTTTTGGCTTAATACATCCTTTATAGTCTGCGAAATATTTCTAATGTCAATGAAATACTTCCTCTTTTTGTGCCAGGAAGTGACTAACCAATTTTCAAAAAATCCCATTGATCCGAAAGTCAAAAACACTGGCATTTTACTCAAAATGACCTAACCTGGAGATGGCGCATTTTGCATCTAGACCACTGGTATGCCTGCATCATTATGGAATTCTCTAAAAAACACAAAGTAAGTTGAGTTATATTATAATTATGTAGAGCAAATGTTAAACTTTTTGAATGTATATATTAAAATTCCAATGTTCATCTTTCTGACAGCGAACGTTATGGCAATTAGCCTTTAGAAAAATATATAAATGTGTTTGGCATTGTCCGGTTACAGCACAAATGAGACCAGAAGAGTATAGACAATAAGACAGTGTACATCTTTATATGACAAAGAATATCCTCGGCCTGTAAAGCCCCACATATGTCGAACCCTGTGTCAGCGAATGGCAGCGGACCATCTGCGTGACCCATTCCACACCCCATAGAATTTTTCACATAGAATTTTTTTAGCTGGTAATATTTGCTATATCTAAGTCAATATGTGCCAACACGGTATAAATCCGTAGAGATAGCAGACAGAGTTAGATACTTAATACAGAGGAGTTACACACGTAAATAAACATTCAGGTAAATACTAAATATAAATTAATCTTTTTGAACAGTATTTTTCAAGTATTGTTGAACTTAAACTTACAGTAGACATAAAAAAATCCATCAAAGAAACCCATTATTTGCCGCAATGTAACTAAGTGAGGGATAAGTGCAGCCACATGTATAACTCCAACTGACGAAATGCAATTATCACATTTATTTTACTTATAAATGCAATGTAATGACAATTAAACTACACAAAAAACTCAAAACTATATATATCATAACTGTAAAACACGAAATAATCAGAATATCTTATGCCATAGTGGTTTCTGCATCTCGTTTTTTCGTTATTTAAACAAGGTGTTAGTTTACCTTACTTGCATGTGATAAGACCGTTTAAAGAAGGGCAAAAAAAAGGAATCCAAAGCCTGAATTACTCTGCTCATCGTAACGTCCCATCGTATACCTTAGTTTGCCTCATTGTTTTCACAGAGTTTACACTGTGTAATTTGGACTTGAATTTGGGCTACAGCCCGTTGAAGGGGTTGTTCCGAAGACGGTTTTTATTAAATAACTTCCTAACGATTTGATATAAAAATATGAAATTTTGGCCAGTTGCTAAACTTTTTATATGTAATACGCAATAGAACACGTTTAAAAATTTCAATCAGAGGTGTAGAAGAATGGGGTGGTTGGGGGGTACTTTTAACCCTAACTTTTTTTGTGTGTAGTTTTTTTAATTTTTTGAGATGAAATTATGAAAATTTGAAGTTTTCTGCATAAAAAAGGCACTCCTGTTCAACTTCGATAGGACGCCGGAATTTCAGGTAAAATCGACTTGAAAATTTCACTACATTACTCTAAAATGAGGCTTTTGTTAGATGACAAACTATTAAAATTGTTAGTGAGCCATGAGAAAAAAAAAACAAATTCATGACATTTAACAGAAACGTCAAGTAATTGTTAAGCTATCAAAAGGTGTTATTTGTCGTTAAGTAGTGTTATTTAAGTACCTAACAATAAAAAGTTAAGAAAACAATTATTGCAAAAATGCAATATACGTTTCCTGAATATGTGGATATGTTACTAACTTTAGGTGAATGTCATGGGATATATGGATATATGTCAATTATAAAACATTTCTCTCTACCGAAAGGCATTTACATGAAAGAGGCACATTGAAACCAAATAATTCTGAGAGAGGTCGGCGCAGGACGCGAAGAACCATTCGCAATGTGGAAAATGTTTTACACGCGGTTGAGGCTAACTGTACAATTAGCACAAGACGATTGGCAGAACAGACAAATATTTCACAATCAGTAGTATTCCAATTTCTAAAAGAACAACAATTGCATCCCTTTCATTACAGACAGGCCCAAGATATTTTGCCACAAGATTTGCCTTTGCGCAGACAATTTTGTCAATTACTTTTGTACAGACATGCTGAAGATCCGAGGTTTTTAGCAAATATTATCTTCGGCGATGAATCTACATTTACAAGAAGTGGAGTATTTAAAATGCATAACGAACATGAATGGGCTGAAGAAAACCCTCATGCACGAAAGGTGACACATTACCAACAGTCATTTAAAATAAACGTTTGGGCTGCCACATTAGGAAATAGTCTATTAGGATATCACATAATCCCTGGGAATTTAAACGGAGAATTATACCAAGAATTCTTATCAACTAGGTTTCATGAGTTTTTTAGAAGATATTCCCCTGGCAAGACGAGGTACTTTGTGGTATATGCATGACGGTGCCCCTGCCCATTATAGTCACCAATGCCGGCGGCGTTAAGCTGAACATTTCCCAAATCGCTGGACTGGCCGTGGAAATGATGCTCCTATAAACTGGCCCCCACGGTCACCAGATTTAAATACAATGGACTCTACTGTGTGGGGACAAATTAAAGAAAAGTCTACTCTGTAGCTATTAACAATGGGGAACAGTTACGTCAACAAATAGAAAATGCATTTAATGAACTCATTGTGGAAAACACACTAAGCAGGGTTTTATTTTCTCTTGAAAAGAGATTATGCAAGTGCATTCGGGCAACTGGTGGACATTTTGAGTTATGAGATGAGTTATTTAAATAAGTTATTATTAGTTAATTACATTAAAAATTAAATAATGTCGTGGTGTCACAATATTAGTTTTTGCATTTCTTATTATTAGTTAACCCGTTTCGGCCCAGAATGCCACTCGAAGCATATCGCTCTTCGGTGCCTCAGAACTTTTCCTATTCGCTACAGAAAAATTTTTAGGGGACATATTTTGAAAGATAAAGACTTGCCCTTTCCGATGGTGTCAATTAAATTTGTCTAAAAAATTGTTAAACAGGCAAAAAAACAGTATTTTTACAAAAAAACACGATTTTTTCGACAAAATTTTTTTTTAAATCAATTTTTCAAGGGATTTTGGGTCTGCCATGGACCTGGAACCTCAGTAACCTGTGGAATAAATATCTACACTTAAAGGATGCATTGTTTAAATATCGATTTTTCTCCCCTGTGCATCCAAAATGGCACCTCAACTGCAAAATTTTTGCAAAAAAACTTCAAAGCCTGTTTATACGAAAATGACGCACTTTTTTAAAAAATTGCCAAGAATAAAAAAGTTCTTAAATTCACTTAAAGAATACGCTGGAATTTTTTTGAGCGTTTTTTTTTTTATTTTGCACTTGTCAACTTTTGCAAAATTCAAAAAATCGTTCAAAAAATCTAAAAAATTCCAGCATATTCTTTGAGTGATTTTAAGAACTTTTTTATTCTTGATAATTTTTCGTAAAAGTGCAATGTTTTCGAGAAAATATTTAAAATTTATTTAAATATTTAAATGTTACAACTACTAGTTTTTTAATACATGAAAATAGAACCAATACTTTACCTTCATTAGCGTGTTTTTCTTTCGTTTTATATCATTTGAAGATAAACAATAGATTTACTGTGAAATGTATTGCCCCTCTCATAAAAACGTGTGTATGAAAACGAAACTTAAACATCAATTTTCTTTAAAAACTACGGCCCTGTATTTCTAAGATTTTATTACAATAAATATAAAGTTCAGGGTTGGCAAATAATAGATGTGCGAATATATCGAACTTTTTCCATAATACGATATTAATTTGATCTTTAACGCTGTTTTTTCTCGAAAAACATTGCACTTTTGCGAAAAATTATCAAGAATAAAAAGTTCTTAAAATCGCTCAAAGAATATGCTGGAATTTTTTTAGAATTTTTTGAACGATTTTTTTTAATTTTGCAAAAATTGACGTGCAAAATTAAAAAAAATCGCTTTCCAAAAATTCCAGCGTATTCTTTAAGTGAGTTTAAGAACTTTTTTATTCTTGGCAATTTTTTAAAAAAGTGCGTCATTTTTGTATAAACAGGCTTTGAACTTTTTTGCAAAAATTTTGCAGTTGAGGTGCCATTTTGGATGCACAGGGGAGAAAAATCGATATTTAAACAATGCATCCTTTAAGTTTAGACATTTATTCCACAGGTTACTGAGGTTCCAGGTCCATGGCAGAACCCAAAATCCCTTGAAAAATTGATTTAAAAAAAATTTTGTCGAAAAAATCGTGTTTTTTTGTAAAAATACTGTTTTTTTGCCTATTTAACAATTTTTTAGACAAATTTAATTGACACCATCGGAAAGGGCAAGTCTTTATCTTTCAAAATATGTCCCCCTAAAAATTTTTCTGTAGCGAATAGGAAAAGTTCTGAGGCACCGAAGAGTGATATGCTTCGAGTGGCATTCTGGGCCGAAAAGGGGTTAAGTACCATTGTTTTGTTACTGCTGCGTTTTTATTGTTATCATTTTTATCTAATTTATTGAGTTGTTATTTCACTGTTGTTTTGTTGCATTAAACTGTACTTAGTAATTTTGAACAATTGATATTGACTATTTACTCTAGTAGGTATTTTTATTAAATGTAATTGCAAGGTGGTAAATTTTCTACAAAGCTAAAGTTAAAATTAAAAGGTTTTATGTAAAACTGGTTTCTCGCATTTTTTTTTCGAAGACAAATTTGATCAAAAACCTCGGATTTTCAGCAGTTAAAAGTAATTGATAAAGTAATAATGCGCAAAGGAAAGTGTTTTCTTCAAAAGAAAGTTATTTAATAAAAACCGTCTTCGAACAACCCCTTCAACGGGCTGTAGCTCCCTTAGGAGGAGCTTCGGAGAAAAACTGTACTAAGGTGTTCTCAATATTTTGACTTGCTCTATCAGCCATGAAATTTTGAATACTCAATTCGGAATCACTGTGCATCCATAAATTACGTGAGGCATTTTTGAGAATTTTTTGACCCCTCTGCCCCTCCTGGTGAGATTTTGTAAGGTGTTCTTTAACTCCCCCCCCCCCTAATCTCACGTAAGATTTTTTAAAATTTGTGTTTTGGCTGTAAACGCGTTGCATTATAAAAAAATACAAAAACTTAATTTGTTTTATTACTTTTATTTAAGACAGACGTAAACAAAGCAGGTTGGGACCTGTACGTGCGCTACTGTTACTCGGCTCTTTATGCTGCGACGTTCGTCGAGTCACGCATGTCGATACGGCTGGTCGATAGCGCTTAAACAATCGAAGGGCTACTGTGCTGCTCTGCGGGGGTTCGGACAAATACGACAAACACTATTATGTGAAATTTCGCCATATTTGATTCTAGAAAAATTTTTTACTTTGATTTAACTTTATTTTCACGCAATTTTACACCGTTTTCTACTTGAAAAAAAAATTACGTGATATTTGTTAAAAGCCCCCTCCCCCCAAGTGAGATTTGGAAAGATTTAGCTTGACCCCCTCCCCCCCTTGAACACCTCACGTAATTTATGGACGCCCCCTATGTATTTTAAGTAACTTTAAGTACTTATTTTTTAACGTACCTGCTGGAAGAATAACTTGAACCGGAGCTGTAGGAGCGTTTTCTGCCACTATCTTTCCTCCTCCCCGGTGATTTAGATCGCATCCACGGGTCGGACCATTCGTCGCCTCTGCCCTGCCTTTCCTCAACTCGCTGTACTATAACTTCCCGTTTTGGGCGAGGCTTCTTACTTGAAGCCTGCTGCTCTTCTTCATACTTATTATTGTAGTAATCAGGCATTCTATGCGACGGTAGTTCTCTATATGATCGTACACGTTCTCGTGGTACTGGAGCATATTCTGGCTCGTAAAGTACTTGTCTTCTGCCATAATACTCTTCAGGAGGAGGTCTGGCTACTGGATATTCTACAGGCACATGCCTAACATACCTAAGAATAATTTTCCGAACAATAATTTTTTTAAAATGAAAATTTTACATAATTTTAATTTGGCGCCACATTAAAATTCTTGACCTTTCATGTATTTCTTGTAACATAATTATTACACAGAAAAAGAAAAAATGTGATTAACTTCTGGATTAATTCATGAATGTGTGTATTTGATTTGTTTTTGTTGAATGTAGTATTTATAGACTTATTTCATTTATAATATTATTTATTTTATGTAAAATATTCGAAAATTAACAACACAGATTTTTACCCATTTTAATAGCATAAAATACTTCATAAAGAATGTAGCAGTATACTTCAAAGAAAAAACGATGTAGGCAAAATTTTCAATGTTTTTCTTTACTTTTTTGTTCGAATAGAAGTGATCATTAGGGTCCGGAAAGTGTGCTACAACGCAGGGTCGGACTCGTAACCCATCATGTCATGGAAGGACATAATATGAGAGACCAAAAAAAAAAACAGGAGTAAAAATGTGTTAATAATGAACAATGTGTTAATTAATATTGCTTGTGTCATTCAGAAACACCGACTGTCTTCATTGCTTGAGCGTACGTTGCCATAACCAGTAGTTTTTCTGAATTTCTCCTTGTTAAACGTGAGCAATTTGGCCTGTTCATATGGTTGTAGAATGAAAATGATCATTCCACATCTACTGAAGTTAAAGATGCAAATTCAAAATAGTGCACATGGGCAGAGGACGACACACTAGGTACATTATTTTCACGAATTTTGCACAGTTGTTTGTGTCACTAACAGTTGTTTGTTGTGATAAACATCAGTACATTATTATTTTTTACATCTACAGAAGACAATGAACGTGTTACTACTATTTCTATTCTTTTAGCCGTTGTTTGCAAAACCCGTTTACTAGCTATCAATATCAATGGAGAAATATTTGAAACACCTAAAATTCATATCAAAACATTAACGACCTTATTACAGCAAAAATCTGTTGTTTAGGTCCACTGTCAGCTACAGATTTATTGCGTATATCTTTTGATATTACCCATGAACAAGTCTTCTACAAATGTTTTACACAAGATATGGCTACCTGACCTGAGCTAACATAAAATACCACAGAATCCTCACTCCGATATATGGATAAATTGTATCTAGTTGTTCCTGAACCCACACTGAAAGTGTTCCCCCCCAGTTGTTCACAGGCACGGTTAGTGGCGTACGTGTGTACGGGCAAGAAACACGCGTACATAATTACAAGACGCTTTAAAAAATACTTTCTATACCTAATTATCATAGGGTTGTATAGTGCCGACTGCATTGCAGCACACTTTCTGACTCTAGTGATCATTTACTCTGATGTTAATTCTTACTGTGTTCATAAAACAACCACTTACTAAATTCTTTTTTAGCTTTTGGTGTAGCATAAACTTAAAATGTATTTTCAGTCAATTTGGAACTAAAAGAGGTTAATGAGAACCTTTTTTTATAAGAAATATTTTTTTTTATAAATTCCTCATATTTCTCTATGGTTTTTCAAGTACTGAAATTTTCTGATGTGCCAGATTTGTCCAGGACAGTAGAAACCCTGTTTGATGATGCACAAACATTTTTTTTTTTTAATGAATAGTATAAAGAATATTCGAGTATTTTTAATGACATTGCATTTTAAATTTACCATTAAATTCATTATCTATATCATTATCCTTATCTATTGTGAGTGAAAGAGATGAAAGGTATACCTTGGTTCAGGAGACGGTACCCTTCCATAATAACCATTTTCTTTGTCAAACTCCTCTTGGGCTAAACTGAGATTCATTTTTTTCTCTTCGAAATCAATGTCCTGCTCTTTTCTCTTCACAGATTTTCTCAGCATTTCCTTTGCAGTACGAAGACCTCGTTCCCATGCTGATTCAACTAACGGCGGCTCAACTTTTCCAAATAATCTTTCGTCTCTTCCAAATTCACCTGGCACCACTGGTCGTATTAGCTCGAACATGGTATAATTACCTAGAGAAGGTTATTAGTAAATTATCAGATATTCATAATATGATAATGCAAAGTTGTAAAAAAAATAATAATATAGATCTATTAACACCATCATAAATATACGTACCGTTGCGGCAACGGTAATAAGAATAGCAAGTTCTTTACAAGAAAAAACCATTACTGAACAGAAAAGGGGCACAGTAATCTCAAAAATAAATGCATAGGGCGATAAAACATTATTCCAATAAAGATTTTATACAAATATAAAAAACAACATCATACATTCTTACAAAATACATGCACTACTTATTATGAAAATGAATAGGCAGACAAGAAAATAAGGACACTTTAATTTTTAGCATTATATGTGAAAAAAAAAATAACGGAAAACAAATCAATATCTGTGGGGAATTTAGCGACCTTCTTCTCGTCGCTTTTTTTTTTAATTTTTTTATTTGGTTTATAAAGCTCCGAAACGTTGGCAAAAATCGAATAGTTGTTATTTATTCCTGGACCTAATCCAACCAAATAAAAAAAATCAATCAATATATCGTTGAATGTCCCTTTGCCTTTAACACAGCGACACATACTTTTCCATATTGGCCTTACTATTTCGAAGAGTTTAGTAAAATTTTTACATTTGTCATCATGAACACTCAGTTTTACATCATGTCAAGGATTTTCTATAAGGTTGACATAAGGACTGCATGAAGGGCAGTCAACGACCCCAATCAGGTGATCCTGAAGCTACTGCTTCACTACATGTGTGCGTACTTTGCATCATTGTCGTGCTGATATTACTAAACTAGTGGTAAATTGTCATCCACATATGGCAGCATAACAGTCTGTATTCTTTCAGTATACATTTGGTGCTGATCCATAATCCCCATAATTTGATATATAACAATAACAATAATAATAATACTCACCCTATAATTACTCCGAAGAGTAACCCCATAGGTCCTCTCAGGGATCTGTGCGGGGAAGATGAAGCTAATGACTTACTACAACATGACCACAGAGCACGATAAAATATCCCCCTCCTTTAAGAGATTTTATGGTGTATGCAGGATTGAACTCTTGTTCTACGTCAAATGTATCGTTTACTGTAGAAACTCTTGAAGGAGGGGGATGTCCTATCATGGCTCTGGGGTTGGATATCATGATATGACGTTAGCTTCATATGTACATCAAATTAAGAGCATCATGGAACATGTATGCCGAAATATTAGAGATTGTCATGCAGTCGAGGCATATGCGAGACAACTTACCACTAGTTTGAAAATATCAGCATGACGACACATATAGTGACGTAGGCTCCCGGATTATTTGGTTGGGGTCATTGACTGGCCTTCACGTAGCCCCTACCTCAACCTATTTAACGAAAAAAAATTCTGGAAATTTTCGTCCTACTGGGTACCCTATGCGAAATTATTCTGGAAATTTTTCTGTCAAATGTTGATGTCATTAAAATGATGTTTGATTATTATTGACATCCTATTTTTTATTTCTACATGCGAATAAATTAAAAACAAATGTTATATCTAAGTATTACATACGTAAATATTAAATTACGTAAATTAAAGTGAAAAAAAACTTTCACTTGATGAGAATACATTTTCTCACCTTTATCTGTTACGCCTGGATGCAAGAATCGACAGCTTGCACCCCATGTACACTGCCCCCTAGAAAAGAAACGGCAAACTGGTCTGGGTTCTGTCTCCTCTGGTCTTACGTCATCTTCATCAGTTACTTCGCCTTCTTCTAACTCCTCCTTTTCCTTTGCCTTTTCATCAGGTTTTTCATTTCCGTCCTCCTTATAAGCACTTTTTTCCGTTTCATTTTCCCTTTCTTTAACAGGTTCAACTTCTCCACACTCTCCATCTTCGGCTTCAAAATCTAGCTGTTCCTCACCTTCCTCTGCCCTACTATTTTTCTCCACAATCTGCCACATAACACTCAGTTAAAAAATACATTTAGGGTATTAAAAAGGTGTGTACTGCATTGGTTTTAGTTTACTAATACATACATGAAGATTAAAAAAATATGGGATTAAAAATAATGACAGATCGATAAAAAATAAACCAACCCATACTTAAAAACTCACACATTTTTCAGATTAAAATTAATGCATATTGGAGACGTCCTTGTATTGCTTACCTGGTCAACAATTTTTTTTTTTTTTAGTGTGTATATCCGAAAATCATTCAATCAGTTTTTGCATTTTTATCGAAAATTATGCATTTTTCGCGTTTTGTATACATTTACTTCTTTTTTTACTTCTTTCATGGAAAAAAAAGTATTGATAAAAAAGTAACATGACATGTTTGCCAATAGTGCCTTCCATGGTATAATTAAAGTTTGGCCTTATGATATTTGTTGCAACTGTTTATTATACTTTTGTACTGAACCATGCCGAGTTCATGGTATTGAAGATACTTGAAAAAACTACTTGAAAAATACTACTAGTAAAAAAAACTTGCACTCACCGCCCCCTTTTGAACAGCTGCCATTACTGTTAAGAATGACCGTAAAGCAAAACAAAAAAAAATACGGGTCAGTCTATTTTTGACGTAGTATCTGCCATTAATTTTTAGTCCCATATTTTTCACTCATCTTATATGTACCGCTGGCAGAAACCAGGTGGCACCACAGAGGTTGCACATCATAAGAATAATATACAAAAGTAACTAATAACAAAAGCTGTTATTAGTTATAATGTTACAATTTATAACAATGTATTGGGTATAGAGGAGGTTGTACAATAACACCACCTGACATGGAACTACTGCAATGATCAATCTGCAATCAATCATGCAACTGGCTTCTTGTCGCCAATAAATTGACATTAGTAATTAATGATGGTAGTTTCAAATTTTTATGTTTTTGGTTCCGAAATTTTTCATGTCTTTTCCTTTAATAGGAAAATCTAGGATAGGAAATAGGAAAATAAATTGAAACAACCTCCATCACATGCCACAAGAGTTGCCTTTGTGTTGAGATACCATATGCGAGCTTTACTTATATGTTATTTAAAAACTTAAATGCTGTTAAGATGTCAAGAAGCTGGCAGATCCATTTATATAGACATCCAAAAAAAACGTCATCAACTCTGGCTATGAACGAGAGAGATAGAAATAGCGGTCATGTCTAAGCTTTTCGGTTATGTCAAACTTTTGACAAGTGGCTGTCACAATTTGTAAAATAAACAATGGCCTGTCATATGATGTGACAGTCTTGACAAGTAAATAAGGTTATAAATTCGATTAAGAAGAGAAATACGTCTTTTTTTTCTCGGCCAACTTTGATGAGGTTTTTTTTGGATGTCTATATTTTTAACCCTTTCACTGCGTAGAGCTCAAATTAGGTGGTCAGTAAAAATAGGTATTTTTTTAGTGCTTGCAAATTTATTCGTCTAGAGCAGTGTGGTCCATTTTAAGATGAATTTTCCTGTTTTGCAGAAGAAAACGTGTAATGAAATATGGTTTACTTAATTTTTAAAGTCATATTACGAACTAAAATATTCGAAAAAAAATAATGAAAAATCATCATAGAAATATTTTCTGAAAATTATTTTTAAAAAATTCAACAAACAAATGCAATAAATGAAATAATGTTTTTTTAGTGTGATATTTCTTAAAACAATGAATTCTACAGAGGCAATTCTATACATGTTCCACAAATATATCTTGACACATTTTTTGTGCTTTGCGCAAACTACACACCATTTTGTGGAGAACTTTTTTGAGTAGTGAATGGAATAAACTTAGGAGTATCTTTTGGTAAGACGCAGTTCAGAATTATGATCCAGCATTCTTCTACCTATCGTATGAGTTGAAATTGGTGTGTATATTTTGCAATTATTTGTTCTATCAGTATCAGATGAAAATCTTCAACATATACAATTTCAGTACTGCATGTGTACATTTGATAAACATTTAAAACTGCACAGTCCAACAACAGTTCTTTTTTTGTACAGAATACCAAATACACCGCCAAAGACATCTAAACATGTTAAAACGTCGCCTACACTTGACCCTTACCACACGTGTGTCGATCACACCACTTTGTTTGACGGGGACACAGAGATTCGTACAAGCGAGACTACTCGGTTAAAGCAGTTTGATGTTTGATCTATTTTTCCGCGACACAGTTTACCGCTTGGAGAATTTATTCATCAGGAGCAGTGAAAGGGTTAAAGTACATAATACTTATACCAGCCAGTAAATACCTGGCTGGTAAAACTGCCAGGTTATATTTATTTTAACTTTTTTAATTCCTATTTTTGTTAATTACAGAAATAAAATGTCAGCATGTACCTTTTTTGTATCAGGTGATTTATTTTCCGCTTCGTTCATTTGAGTTTCAATTTTACTGGCTTCTTCTTGTGGATCATCAGCTGCTTCATCTGAATGACCACCTATAGATTCTTCTAGGTCCGAAACGCCAGACAAATCCTCATGGGATATATTAATTTCTGGTCGACATACATTATCCTCTTTTGGAACATCATCTTTTTCGTGTTCAGATTCCATGTCACCTAAATATTATAAAAATTAAAGAAGAAAGTAGTTATTGTAATAAAATTCATACCATCAGATATTTCCTCAGGCTGAGTATCGCAAACCTTTGAGATATTTTTATTTTTTCTGCTAGAAGAGTCAACGCTGCTTGCACTTGAATCTGATGAATTTCCATTATCAGATTTTGCTCTGGATCGCCTAGAACCTCTGGTAGAACTAGATCTTCCCGAGGCTCTACTAGATCTGGATTTTTTTTGAACTATGACTGCTGACAGACTTCACAGAATTATTGTCATTCTCGGAAACCGGACTTCTAGTTGCTGCTCTTAATGTTCTACTTGGAGAACTATTATTTGAAGAATTGTGTAAAGACGGCGAACGAGGTGCAGTGATCTGTTCATTATTTTCATTAGGGGTTACCGATCGAGAAGATCTGGGTCGACTAACAGGGGAACCAGGTGACTGAGGTGGTGATTGGTGATCCCCACTGTGATACGAGGTGCTCTCAGGTGATTTAGGTGTATGGGGTCTACTTCTCGATACTGAACCGTCATCATCTGATGAACTAGATCTACTCACTGCTGAATGAGCTTCGGAGGATCTCCTTGAACGAGTACCATTTTGCGGTGAATATGGTAAGCTTTCTGGCGACTGCGGGTGACTCTGCGGTGAACCCGACCGTTGTCTACTTTCTGGAGATGATGACCCTGATCTGCTTCCATTTGATCTCATGGCAGAGTCTCGACTTTGGGATCTTGTACTACTATGACTTCGATGGCCTTTATCCTCACTTTCGTTTCCTGAAGAGGCATCTCGTGAATCCTCAGACTCCATGTCGTCGATGTGTCACAGAACTGAGAACAAAAATAAATTAGCGCAATGTAGTTACTTTTTATTGGTTTCACTGGACCAGTTCTAACACTTCTGCGTTAGGAAATCTTTTGAGACCGTTGTTAATTTCAATCTTACCTTCGGTCTGCCGCCAACTCCTTCTTTACCATTAAAACACTGTGAGTGAACAATTTGCTTCTTCGTGAAAAACATTTTATTCCAAACTACTGACTTATTTGACTTAAACTTGGATATTCACAACACAAACTACTAAGTCTCTCGCGTAAGTACTTGAATCGAACTATGTAGGTAATTATTATGCGATGTACTCTGTCGGTTATCAACTAACTGTATACATAACACAATCTTAGATGAAAAGAACTGTTAATGGGCACTGTATTGGCACTGACTTGTAATTCTTACCTTGATTAATTCTGTGATTCCTGGTAGGCAACAGTTTTTCTCTTGAATTGTCAATATTAAATTAATTTTATTAAATATATTTCTTGTGGGCTTCTACCATCGACTAGATAAATGGCGTCTTGGGTCTTCTGAAGCTAGGTTCAATTCAAAGCACTGTCACAGAATAATAAGCTATATGTAGATCATTCCATGATAATTCTGTGGAACTTTGCACTCGCATTTGAATAAGGCTTGATTCGCATTTGAATAATGGTTGACGGCTGCTGTATCCAATCCCGCTACCTTTACAAACTCCAGAAATTTATTAATTTCCATAACATGGTTTTGACGCATGAGCATTTATAAAATATTTGGCTGTCTTTAATTTATGTCAGCAAAATTTATTATAATACATTTTCTCTGGTTATACTTATCCTGTAAGCTGCTGCGAATGCATGTTTTTTAGTTGTGAAGATGTAATTAGTGTAATTACCTATTTTGTTTATTACATCAGAACAAGCATAATGTAGATAATCTGCGCATGAACAGACTGAATGGAATCGGGTGGTGCCATTGGTTATCCGTAAGCGTAAGCCACCTGCACAATTGACGTAAACATAAAATTAACCAGAACGACAAAGATGGGGTATATGAAAATAATGTTCTTGTCCACAACTAATTCGATTACTCTCAAGTCCCTCTTAAGTCACCTTCGCTTAATTCACTTTTCCTCTTATGTCACCACGTTTCTCCCTATTATGCCACGAAACTCTCCCTCTTAAGTCGCTGCCTGTAAAAGTTTTAGAACTACGTTTGGAAATTGGATTCTCGCATGAATGTGTACAATTTTTATTGAAAAAAAATGATTGTGTAATATATTAAATATAGACACCTAACATTTAAAATAGGTTAGGTGTCTTTTAAAATATTTAACCTTTAAAATATTCACTCAAGCGGAAAATTGAACTTTTGTCGAACTTTTTGAACTTTTGAACGACTGGGTATACTTACGTTGATTTTTTCGTTCAGCTGGCTCATTTTTCATTATAACAAGTGCTGTGGTACATGTCTAAAAATGTCTTTTTGCAACTAAAAACACGAAAAAGTTGAGGTTATGATTGCTTTTAAACGTGACTTAAGAGAGAATAAAGTTCGCGACTTAAGCCAGAAGATAATGCACGGATTTGGTGACTTAAGAGGGAATCGAGTGTATTTAGATGTTTTGTGCTCACTGGCTGAGGATAAGAGCGAAATCTCCACCCACCATCGACATATAGAACTGGACTGGTGATTGACGACTGCGCATCCAAACTCCAATAAAAAGAGAGGGAAAACCTGGGCGACATAGTTTTCTCTCTCTAACGCTCTATGATTGGTCGTTGAGTAAAGACGTTTCCACCGGGCAGTGCCGTATGTTGAAAAATATAGACATCCAAAACAAACGTCATCAAAAAAAAAAGATGTATTTATATTCTTAATCGAATTTTTAACCTTATTTACTTGTCAAGACTGTCACATCATATGACATTGTTTATTTTACAAATTGTGACAGTCACTTGTCAAAAGTTTGACATAACCAAAAAGCTTGGACATGACCGCTATTTCCATCTCTCTGGTTCATAGCCAGAGTTGATGACGTTTTTTTTGGATGTCTATACCATACCCGCCGGCAAGTAAACAAAGACAGAGATGTCGCCCAGGTTTTTCCTCTCTTTCTACTAGAGTTGTCAACGCGCAGCTCAGACAGCCAGTCCATTCTTAATGTCGATGCCACTCACGCATGAGTTTGGGCGTGTTCTTTTATTCAACAGCAAATTTTGCTGGATTGCATCACTGTTGGCATATGATGGATATGACGTCACTTTTTAGGTTCCAACCTGTTGAAAAATAAAAGAACGACTGGATTGACAATTCTTAAATGTTGTTTTGATTAACTTATAAATATAAATCGTTCAAAATTTTAAAATGAATGACAAGTAGATAACAATAAAACAGAAATGTTATTAAAGTTACTGGACAAATTGCATTTATTATTTATTGCATCGGGCGACAGTTCCAGTTCTGGCGAAGAAATTTTATTTATCCCCATAATATCGACAAAAGCACATAAAAATTCAAGATTATGTTAACACACTGTAGTGTATTATAGCCCTTCTGATTTTAAGTCATTTTAGATTGTCTAAACCATCTGTAGAAGTATTATTTTTCAAAAATAAAAAATATTTCTAGCTTGTTTTAACAATAATTAGATTCTTTGCTCCAAACTGCGAGCAGTGCGAGCGTCAACGACAGGTTATAAACACAAAACATAGGTTATAAATGGCAATAATGGCAAGTTTGAGTTGCTACGGCGACAGCGCCAAAGTCGCTCCGCTGACGCTAATCAGGGGCTGTTCACTCTTATGAGCCTACCTGAAATGTGATATTTAGTATGAGACCAATTCCATAGATGGCGCAACCAGCTTGGTTAGTTATGTATAGTTGGTACTTTAAAAAAAAGAGATTGGTAGTCCTGAAGAACTAGTTCAGTCCATAGATAAAAGAAGAGATAGATGAAACTCTCTCATAGAATTAAATGAAACCGTGAAGCGCCATCTCTTGAATTGGTCTCAAACTAATTTTAACTAATATGGCGGATGGCGCTATATTCAAAAAAATATTCAAAAATAAAATAAAGTTTGCAGACTCTTAAGAGTTCCATTATGGACAAAACGTATGTATATAAGAATAGCATTATCATACTTGGTTACATAAAGTTTTTTATCCTTATCTAGCATAAACTAAATATGATTTTGCTATTCTTGTCATATAATATATATACATTTCGTCCATAAGGGAACATTTAAAAAAGTCCACAAACTGTATTTGAAACCGTTCCTCAAGAAATAATGTCTAAAAAATAAATTTTAAAGACATGCTGTGATGAAAAAGGAGGATATTTGAGATATTGAAACCATTAAATACCAAAATCAATTGTTTTAGATGTAAGATTCCTTTATTCACAACCACAATTATACGTATTCACAATCACATTTATACACAAGACACAATCACATTTAAGTATAAATTATTTCCAACTAGCCATTTATATAAACTAAAAAGAGTAAAGGCATAACTTTCTTTACATGAAGTTTCATTTATAACACACATATGTACCAGTTCTAGTTCTCCTTCTTTTAATGTAATATTAACTCAACTAATTTCTGTCTCAAATAAGAATATATAATACCCAATAAACAAATAAAACACAAAATAAATTAACACATGGAAACAAATTAAACACAAAACTACAAAACTTAGGTTTGTTTTGGTTTTACTTAGAACCAATTCAATCGATACGCCCAGATAAATATTGACGTAAAAACATAACGCAAATTATAAATGTTTAATATTTAAATATTTAAAAAATCATTATTGTCCATAATGGAACTCTTAAGAGTCCGCAAACTGTATTTTATTTTTGAATATTTTTTTTGAATATAGCGCCATCCGCCATATTAGTTAAAATTAGTTTGAGACCAATTCAAGAGATGGCGCTTCACGGTTTCATTTAATTCTATGAGAGAGTTCCATCTATCTCTTCTTTTATCTATGACGCTAATGCCAGCGCGAACGAAGTTTATAAATCCTGTTACTACAGACCACAGAATACCTCCCCATGGGTAGGGTAGGGGTAGGGTATTCTGTGCTACAGACTTGAAACAGACGTTCACACTTTGCTTTCCAAATTTTAGGTTATGTTTCTTCATCCATCATATTCATTAACATAAATTGTCGGTGGAAAACAATATATTTATGATGCCATCCAATATCCAAAATTTTATTCATCGGCAATAAAAAGAACAAAAAAAACGATGGAATCATAAATCCATCAAACAATAAAAGAACGTTTTGTTTCAAACCTGATTCATCTGATGGATCCACCAGGGAAAAAAAGAACACGCCCTTTTGAGCAAGAAGTGTTCTAGTCTTCTTCGTTTTAAGAACAAATGACGACGCAAATAATGAACAAGTTAATCGCAGGTCTAGCGGTCTGCAAAAATGTAACGTTTACCTCAGCGCTAGCCCAACGCCTGCACGGTTGAACGCGCCCAATGGAACTGCTGTTTGCAACAAAACATATAGGGAACTGTTTAAGTACTATACTAACTACTACGTATACTAAACTACTATAAAATACTAACTGTATTAGTATACAGTATACAGATCAGTGTATATCATCTGTATTAGTATACAGATGTGATAGTGATTTTATTATAGAGAATTTCGCCTGCTAAAATTATAATTAGACATATATGTAGGCAGCAGTGGAGTACGCAGAGTATTAATAAATAATAACGAAGGAAAGTTAAATCAGTTTGTAATTTATATATAAAATTGCAGATATGGGGACTTGAAATATGTGTTTCAGAGAGGCCGTTTTTTTTACCGGTCAGTGATCTGTTAACAGATCAGCCCTAATTCAGTCCAACATTCTGCCATGTTTTGTGATTCTGACTAACCTAACCATTCTGGCAACACTGGCGACTGTCTGATGCCTGACTGACGTTTATAAATGACGTACAACTGTACAGCAACGCCGCACTGAGCTCAGCTGTCAAAGGTTGTTTCCTATCAGTTTTGTGATTCACAAAAAGAATCTTTATTCGCCATGGGAGATGGTAACGAAGGAGAAAAACAGCCCCTTCTCGCAACCCCTTCAAATGAAGTTGCTATCTACAATGGAGAAGTTACAGGTAAGCTATTTATCTCTGGATATTTATTTTGATTAAAATTCACCTTTGTTTACAATCTAAGCTTTGTTTGGATTTTTTAGGGCAACAAGCAACTGTCTCCCCCATTGGGCCGGATGAGTTACCTCCGCCGTTTTATCAACCCTCTGAAAGTGGTGGAGTACCTATGGTAACTTGTCGAGTATGCCAAGCGATGATTGATATATCGGGAAAACGTGATCAGCATGTAGTAAAATGTTCCCAGTGCAATGAGGCAACGGTAAGTTGTAAAATGTAGGATATTTTTGTCAATAATACCAGCTGTGGTGTTCATGAGGGTAATTATTAATAGGGTCGAGAAATCACACTCTAACAGAACTGTATTAAGGGGAAGCAGGTAGCAGTGGTAAATAGTGGAATTGGAAATTGTCATATTTTCATTAGGAAATATGGGACCTACTTCATATTTTAGGGAGTAATTACTAGTCCTAAATAGAGGGCTATATAATCAGAAAAGCTTTAAATGAAGCTTGCAAAATGTTTTCAAAATAATACATTACATTATATTTATTGTCATTCATTATATGTGTCTTAGAATAATATATATTTTACGAATATAATACGAGCTGTTTCCAGGATTTTTTCAAGGGTTCTTTGAAGGTTCTTTTTTGCTATTCAGCCTTCTATTTAAGTCTAACAATCTCTCCTTAACATATGGTGTAAGTTCTATGTTTCCTTATGAAAATACGAGATTACAATTTCACAAACCACCACTGTTATTTACTTCCCTTTAAGAAGTTCCTGTTAAGGTCCACAATTTTTCAACTCTAATTATAAAAATGTTTTCAGTATCATAAACATAACACATTGCCAATTATCACCAATCACCACATAATATAGAGTGTCTCTAAAATCATGTAAACTTATTAGACAAACAGTTCGTAAACTAAATGTCACATTCTAAATCATTTGAATATATTACTCATGCTCAAGAACCATAATAATTAAATTTCAATTATATGAAATATAATGGTATGGATAATTAATAGATTAGGTAAGTACAATTTTAATAATGATTATTTTATATGTAATCTTGGAATACAACTATGTGAAAAATATGTACATTACATCATTTCATTTCAATAGGGGAAAGGGGTTCGGTTGTGGCGGTACAATCATTAGAAAATAGTTTTAAAAATTGTTTCAAGTGATGATTGATGTTGCATTATGTTGTTTTCTTTATTGTATAATAGTGTTATATTTGGAAACTCTAAGATTCTTCTACCCATCAAATAATAAGATATATTATGTTGTTATGTTTATTGTTCCCATATGTCTTTACAGTAAAAAAAAAAACAAACAAAAGAATATACCTTGCTAGTAATAAACAAAAATGACCAAATTTTGGATCTCGTTAACTGGTTTTATATTAAGCCATTGCATCCGTGAAATATCGAAATGCAAAGGCAAGATCACTTAAAAGCTGGATTTAGATACATTTAAAAAACATACCATATAATCTCAATGGTTATAAATTTAAATTATTGGTCAAATAAATAATTTCGGCTACCACGTGTGAATGTATATTTACCCTAGTTTACTACATGCTGCTATCTTACAGTAAATACATTATAGAATTGTTTCTAAAGAACAAATACAGCCTTTATATTTGCTTTAAAAATCAATTTTCATTCAACATACCTTAAAAGTTGGCAAAACAAAAGCCAAGAAAAGTTCTTAGAATAACTGAATAAAAAACTTCGTTGAGACAGCCAGTTTTACTGGGATTCTCAGTGACAATATAAAGAAATATATATTCAGTGTATTGAAAAACAAAGACGATTTTACACTGTCTTGAAAATATTATTTTTTTAACTTTTCTTCTGTTTACATACATTTAAACTAATAAATATGCATAAAATAATAAATATGCAATATACATAGGAAATGTATATAGGAAATAATCCACTTTAATTGTGTAGTCTATTGACCCAAGGAAATAATTGTATGTCGCGTCATAAACAATCTACAAAATAAAAAAGATGCCACCATCTGTCTGCAGCAAATGTGCGACTTCGAAGAGGTTTATCCGGGGGTGTGCTGATGGGTATAAGGTACCTCAATAGGCGAGGAGCCGGTGACAGTGAAAGCCCGGTCATAGCGGAATCGAAAATGTTGTGTGTGAATTACAATTTTTTTTTGTTCGTTTCGATGTGATCTTTAAAAATATCTTGATATGCATAAACATACTATGCTTGGGCATAAACTCTTGGTAATTATATCATCTTTATTTTATTGTTTAACTTATTTAAAATAAAAATTTTCCTATGATTCCCTTGATCATATTTATCTTCATATAATTTTAAATCTAAGAAAGGAATAGGACATTTTATCCAATAAAAACTTTTACTCCAAAACAAATTTATTTTTACGTACTACTTTCTGTAATAGATGTGAATCGAGACCATGCAATAAAGCTGGTATGCCGAATACTTTTTGGTATGCCGGCAATTTTTGAGCCCGTATCCCGCATACCAAGATCACATCGAAACGAACAGAATAAATAAAAAGTTTGCACGTGATAATGGAGACATTTGATCCCTTTTTACATACTTCAAATATGTTAATTCAATAATGTTTTCACAACTCGCAGGCGACGTCGAAAATAATTTAAATAAAATAGTTAGCCCCGAAACTGTTAGTATGGACCTGCGAAAAGCGCAACATCACGACAGTGCAGCTAGAAAGAAATATTTGTTAGCCAACAAAATCAAAAAGTGAGACTCCGGTTTGCAAAAGATACCTGGAAAAGATTCCAGATTTCTGTAATACTGTTATTTTTGCCGATGAAAGCAAATATAGTGTATTTGGTTCAGATGGAGATGATGGAGAGACAATTTTATATATAGAGTGTGGCCGCATTTGTTAGCCAAGTATTTGTTGGCTAACGATTTTTTTTTTCTATCTGCTGTGCCGTGATATCGTGCTTTTCGCAGGACTATGCGCACAGTCTCGGGATTAACTATTTTGTTTAAATACTTTTCAACGTAGGCAGCGAGTTGTGGGACACTTAAACAGGGATTAATTTTTATTTAGCGCAAAAACGCACCTCTCACTCACTTTTTTGGAATCTTCTCGAAAACGATTACAGATAAATCGAATTTGAAAACAGTCAAGAAAGTCATAAAATCCTCTAATATTTTCTCCATTATCCATCTTTCTATCTCCAACAATAACAGGCATACCAATTGGGACGGACTGTATATACATAAGTACATATGACGGGTACAGATGCAAAACTCACATTATCCATAATTTTTCGAAATAGAGTTAGTGGCGCTATCTTGTTCATCGTGTTGAACTACACCATTTTAAATCTTAAAAGTGGTATAAAACTCACATTTTCGTATTCATTTTAAATAAAATAGTCTGTGAATTGTTTCAAAACTCACATTCTCCTAAGGAGAATGTGAGAATGTTAGAACTTTTTACTGTCAACATTTTTTGTACTTTGAAATTTTAGGTTCATTATAAAAATATTTCACTTCATCAGTCAATGATGATAGTAAAATGTATTCTAAGTATTTTGTGCAGCTTTTTATTTTGATTATGAACTACCATATTACATACAATTTTTATTGATATACCATTGAGTTTGTTTCCAAGTTCCTTTTCTTAGCTTAACTTCATGAATTTTAGTTTAAACTATAATATTATGTAGAATAATTTGGAGCAAGACTACCATTATCCAAAAAGTTGTATCATAACTCACATTACCCCAATTTTAATTCACTTTCTTGGATTCAAATATTGTTGTGCTGTTATTTCACCAATTGAGAAGCAAAGTTAAAGTTCTAATGCAAATACCAAAAAAAATTCAGTGCCTTAAGTCACTTGAAAAGTGAGAAATCGGTTATTCCTTCTTCCTGAAAAATTTTAAAAAGTGGATAATGTGAGTTTTGCATCTATACCCCTCAAATTATGTATATTTTTTATTTTACATTTGTGTATTACATGTGTACATAATAATAATATACAGGGTGTCCCATTATGGGCCACAGCGAATCTACAGATTATTTAGGTAAAAACATTACGGTGTAACCCAATTTACCTTAGTCCAAAAGTTATTGGTAACCAAGATACAGGGTGTCAAAATTATAATTTTATTTTCGATTTCCGTAAAGAATCTGTAGTTTCGCTGTGATCCCTTTATAATGGGACACCCTATAGATCACCAAACACAAAAAAAAATATATGTATCAGTTATTTTGAATAAATAAAAATCATGATTATTTTTAAGAATGTACCAGTGAATTTTAATTTATTATAATGAGAAAAAAAAACGTTTGCTTGTACTAAATAAAAAATAAAGGGTTATATAAGCCTGTTTCATACTCCAACTGAATTCAAGTTGATACTTAAAATGTCTAATCAATAATAAATGTTCACTTAGCTCTTAATTTTTGTAAGTACTCTGTTACCTACTATTTTAAAATACTCTTGATGTCGCGGTGCCTCATTCATTATTGCTGTCTCCGATCGCCATTGTTACTTTATCGTGGTTAATTATCTAAAGGTTCATAAACAAGTGTCCGCCCTTTCATATACTGAACAACCTCTGCTATTGTTATTATATATTCCGGAAATACTCCGCGGCCACTTGTTTACTACAATTTTGGTTTACTTGCTGTAAGTGACATATTTTTGAATGTGTATTATTTACCATTATAACGTAACATAATGGAAATATTCAAAATGAAGTATTGCAGAGTGTATTACATGACAAAAATTACTAAATAGAGTTACAGGACAGAATTTATGCATGAACATAAATTTCCCGCCCTAATAAGTTTGAAATTTAGCTATAACGCAAGTTGAACTAACTGGAGTATATGGATATTTTGTAAAGCCCAGTATAGATCTTCCATACATTTTACTTACTATTTCCATATAATTCTAACTAAAATTCGTAACTATGTAAATAAGTAGAGCTATCTGTTTATTGTCTATAAGTAGAGCAACACACTTCATGATTTATTGTCACACGGAAAACAGAGATAAAAAACGATGAAACAAAAACGCAGCTATAGTTAAACCTTATTCTGATGTAACATGGAAGCAAGAAGACTAGAACTAAGGAGACCGAACTCGTTCAGTATCATGGGCTTAAATTTGTCCGCCTCCAGAAGGTGCTGTAAACAGTAATGTATTCGATGTCACGTGATGAGCAGCGGACGACATTTATGAATACTCTACAAATCATCGATCATTAACTGTGTAACATTTGAATCACAACTAACTCTATTCTAGCAACAACAGCACTATTTATAGTTTTTAAGTGTTCTAGAAAATTCATTTGACATCTGGAATATTTAATGTCATTCCATACAATTATTTACTAACAGTTAGTGTATAAACTAAAATAGACAGTATTTAAACTATAAAATTTAATAACTGTCAGCTGTCACTAGTGACACTTCACAAATATCACAGTATGCCGTTTGGCTTTAATAAAAATACAATTCGAATGTTAAATAAATATGGTTCGAAAGTGCTGTGTTGCATTGTGTGATACAAGATACTTGAAGTGTCAGAATAACCTGACATTATTTCAAATTACTAACTTGAAATATTTTGAGTACATTTTCATAATGATAATTACGAACATTTGTAATTGCAAAGATAACAACAAATTAACGAAAAATATCGAGCGTCTGCCACATGTATTCGCACCACGGACATTCACATAACCTAACCACACGGACTCTAACCTCTAACACGCACAGATTAGTACAGAACCACTGTATACGTATAGATTTCTATTTGTATACCGGGGCAACCGTGGTACACAACTGTTTACAGCGCCTCTGGAGGCGGACATATTCGAGCCCGTCGCGTTATACAGCGAAAAGCCGCAGTTCGGTCTCCTTAGTCCTAGCATTCCTATTAGATATTTAAAAATTGTTTCACAACTGTTTAAAGTAATATTAACTGTTTAAAATTATTTCACAGTAGTTGGGTTGAAAAAAAGATAACAGTAAACTTTATTATACGATACACAACGTAGTCTGAAAATTAAATTGGCTTATATTAATTGATCGTACATCAATGCATTTTCATAAATATAGGGTTTTTTATAAAGACTTATTATGCAGAGTTACAGTTAGATCTGGCAACGTTGCTCTTTAGATTTCCGCTAAGACCCCCTCTTTACATACAACCAAGCACCCCCGGCCCAAGTAAATTCGCCTAACTATGACATAAAAATGTATCATTTAATATGTATTTAATATCCACCTATGTACGCAGTATGGTAACTCTTACTATACTTGTATCTTTTTGAAGGATGTAACTTTATAGCCAATATCCTTCCGTTCCAAGTGAAATTGTTGATATTAGACTGGGAATTGAGAAGTGTGAATTGAATATTTGCATATTTTATAGAGTAGAAAACAGTTTTTTTTCTTGTATTTTTTTATAGCCTATAAGAAATGCCCCTCCAGGGAAGAAATATGTACGCTGTCCTTGCAACTGTTTGCTTATATGCAAAAGTTCCTCCCAAAGAATTGCTTGTCCTCGTCCAAACTGTAAGAGGATTATCAACTTGGCTCCAAGTCCTGTAACTCCACCTGTGCCAACAATGCCAGGAATGTGTAGAGTAACTTGTGGCCATTGTCATGATACATTTTTGGTAAGTTTGTTGCATTTTCTTCTCATAATTCTGTTAAAATTCACGGTTCCCAACTTATTGATGAGAGCAGACCAGAAGGATATTATGATGGCACTTCACTTGGCATAGCGTATTTGTGTTTGAGTATCGCTGTATTTGTCCAAATATTTGATGTATTCGCAAATATTCCAAACATGCCATCCACACATATAACAAAATACTCAAATATGCCAAATATGTTTGAATATTCAGAACCAGTGAATACACTAACGGACGTGTTGACAGCGACAGCAGCTTATTACCTGAATGCTTCTAATTACCAATACATGTTAAATCTACATAAGTACAAAGTTACTAAAAGACCATGACGAACACGGCGCTGGTGGAACCAAGTGTGGGCGGTTACCGTAAATATTCGCCTTATTAGACTTCTTTGATGCGTGATTGAAAACCGACAAGTGGGCGGATTTTGCTGTTAGCGCTATTCGCGTTATTTGTACAAATAAAGCAAATATAGCGAATAGCTTCTCTACCCATCGCCGTTTTTGGGCAAATACAACAAATATACGAATACGCTACGCCAAGTGAAGTGCCACCATTACAGGTTTGACTTTTTTTGTTACTTGAGTTCCAATGCAAAATATATGTAATGAAAATGAAATGATAATGAAACAATAAAAAGTATAGTTAGTGGTCGAGTTATCAAAAAATTATTTGGAAAAAACTGTTTAAAATAAGCGCATATGCCAAATTTAAACAAATATGTCAACAAATCGAAATAAACAATATTGTCGATAATAAAAGCAGTAATAAGAATTGTGGAATAATTTATCTAAGGGGAAACTTTCAGAGCGGTAAATAAAATAAAAGGTCATATTGCAATGGCTGTAAAAATAGGGCTGAAGCATTATCAATAAATTTATGGTGTCAATACGTTTTTAGAAAAGTGGAATATACGGTTTTTTAGAATATAAAATTCTAAAAATTGTTTCACTACAAAGCCACCTGATAAATATACGAGCCCTAACAACTATATGTTGGAACAAGCAGTTATTTGGCGAATCTTATGCCAGCTTGCTAAAATACTTTGACTGATTTTATTTTAATTTTTGTGGTATCAGATAACACAACAATAACTTATTACATGCTATTTTAAGGCAGTTTGAACACAAAATTACTAAATGTTGGAACAAGGAGGTTTTTTTATAAATAAAATAAAATTAGTAAGATGTAACATCGCCTTTAGCCTTAACAACTGCCTGAATTCTAGCATCAACAAGGCTCTCACAAAATTTGGGTGTAAAATTATCCCAAATTTCCTGTAATGTGGTGCGCAATTGGGAAAGAGTTCGCTGAGGATGATTTCTTAGGTATTATTTCATTTTGTGCCAGAGTGTTTCTATCGGATTAAGATCCGGGCTACTGGATGGATGTGACATTACTTTTATATTATTATCCCCGAACCATTTTTTCGTGGATTTTGCCGTATGGCATGACGCACCGTCCTATTGAAATACGAAGTCTGCATTTGGATATAATTTTGTGATGCTTGGTAGTAATGAGGTATGAAGAATTTCCTGGTATTTCGCAGCGTTCACAGTACCTTCTATAATTTTTAAAGTTCCCAAACCCTTTGCCGACATGCAGCCCCAAACCATAATGCCCTTAGGAAACTTGACTATCCTTTTGAGGCAATCTTTGTGAAAGGCTTCTGTTTTGTTTCGGATTACACGTTTGCGATGGTCTCCTACACAGACATCAAATTTAGCTTCATCGCTAAAGATCACTTTATTCCAGTCACTTTTCGTCCACGAGAGTTTAGACTTTGCCCAAATATAGCGATTTTTCTTTTGAATTGCGGTTAGTAATGGTTTCTCTTTGGCCTATAAATTTTAACCCATTTAGAAATACAGAGATGCGTACTAAAAAATATCAGAGATACCTTGTAAAAGCTCAAACCACATTTGTGGATATATTTTCGACAGCATTCTCTTGAAATGTTCAACCCAGTTTCATTATTCCACCGTGCAGTAATCTCTCGTAAAGTATCCCTTCTTCCAGACTTGCATATTTTAACCAAATGTCTTAAATTTCTTTGAGAAACTATTTTCGGCCTTTCTGAACTTTTGCCACGAACGTCAATATTACCAGTTTCACCGTATTTTTTTATTACGTTAAAAATAGTCGTCTTTGCCATATTTAATTTACTTGCGATATCATCCATTGTTCGACCTTCATAATATTGTTGGATAATTATTTCGCGCATTTTTCCATCGGTGGGTTTTCCACGCCCCATTCTTAGACTTATAATTACAAAATACTATAACTAACGGAACAAAACAAACTGCTGGTAACAGGTCAATAAATAAAATGACTTGTCAAAAGACCACTTGTCTTTATTATTTTAAGGCCTACTTAGTAAAACACCGGTTACTTTGATAATAATATGAAATATGATAATACTTGTTCCAACATTTAGTTGTCAGCATATTTGAACATTATATTACTAAATAAATAATAAAAAAAATATATATAACGTAATTTTGTGTTCAAACTGCCTTAAAATAGCATGTAATAAGTTGTTATCTGATACCACAAAAATTAAAATAAAATCAGTCAAAGTATTTTAGTAAGCTGGCATACGATTCGCCAAATAACTGCTTGTTCCAACATATAGTTGTTAGGGCTCATATAATGCATTCTCTAAAATCAAAATTCTGTTGAAAGCTATATACTTTTTTTCAGTTCAACACGTTAAACAATGCATTGGCTCGCTGCCCACATTGCCGAAAGGTTTCAGTCAGTGGGACCTGATTATGCAAGAGGTAGAGGAAATATATTTTCTATTCTAACTTTGGTTTGTCTCTCTGTTGGCATTGGAATCACAGCTGGAACCTATAATTATGCAAAGAGTCATAATGGTATCTATTTTGTTTACGTTGGAGCTTTTGTTCTTGCAGTAATAATGTTAATCCGTAGTATGTATTACTATTTCATGAAAGTGAGCATCATTGAAGGACCTATGTAATTTTATAACTGTTACATCTATATATTATGGAATATGCTTGTGTAATGTAAATACATGATTAATAGCGTAGAAAAAAGTTATACTGCATCAATAGAAGTGCAGTAAACAAAAACGTTATATGTAACCTCACGTTATCTATCTGTAAAATGAGTAAGCATCTAATCTCATTTTCTTCAGATTAATTTGAAAGGAAAACGTGTTTGTGAGATCTTTCAATTACTTTAAATACAGAAGGAGATATACGTATATATTGCATATATCATGTATACATGTACGCCTTATAAACATATTCCTGCATAATTCAAAAAATCTCTATGGGATATTCCCACAAAAAGCTATGTAATCTCTGTAAGGACATTTTATCGATACAATTGTTGTATGTTGATATTTCAAGAAACTAATGGGAGTAATTTTGAGTCCGATTTATATTCTTACTTATGGCTTGATAACTAAATAATGTGTTATAGATAATATTAAACTTAATATAAAATTGTCCAATGAATGTAGTCACATAAATCAATATGTTTTCATTTTTCATTTCAATGTCAGATCATTTTTTCTTCAGATCATGTTTTCATCTCCGCATCCTGGTGGTTGTGGATTCAATTTGATAAATCAAACAAATTTCAAATATTTTTTTTCTAAAATAGTTTTCTCAAAAAAATGCTGTTACAATATTATTCTCAATTTTTGTCATTATGCCACACGAGTGAAAATAGAAGTAATGTTCCCAAAATATTTTGATAGGTAATAGATAATCGAACAGTGGTGTATTTTGGTGTGGTGATTAAGTGTCTCTTATTATCTATCTTATATTATAGTGTTTTGACTGACATTGCAAAAATCACTCTAAAATTGGCACATACATATATTTGACCATTTTAGACTATAAGAAAACTTTTATATAATAAACATAAAATAATAAGTGTGGTTGTAAGAGTTGACATTGCTTTAAATTTTCATTTACTGAGTAATTGTTTTTGACCAAACCAAACCAGTATCAAGGGAGATGCTCGAAATTTAAAGGTACAATTGATTCGTTCATTGTTTTTGCTTATGACATACGTATGTATGTCATCTGAGTATAAATAAATCTGAAAAATATGAGTCGAATTTAAGACCGAACCAAACAACTGCAAAGATTAAACTGGAGAGTAAAGAAGTACAAGTAAAAGAGAGTACTTATTATAACTTATAAAAGAGGATATTATTGTTTGGCAGTAGATAAATATTAATTGCACTTTAAAAAAGGGAGCATAATATTTAAAGAGTAAACATAACGGTAAATTTTCATTTAAATACAATGTTAACCGAATTCGCCTACAAATAAGTATATGGATTTATATTAACAAAATACGTACGCGTACCTCCTAATTGTAATGTAAAGAGAAACAGAAGATACAATGGCATAACTTGGTTCACATTAGCAATACACACAAAACACTTTCTTTTCTTTTCGTATAACTCAGATAACCCACCAAAAATACAGTAAATTTATCATGCGTGCAACAGTGGTGATGGATCCATGTGTCCACTGTTACCAATGATAACAGTTCGAAAGCAGTAAATATTTCACGTTTATTAGACAATTCTTTTTTAATTGAAATGTTTAATTACGGCAATGCGGTCTAGTAATCACCGTGCCGGCAACACGCAGTTATGCCCATATTAGCCTGTTACCATTTTTACTACTGGTTATGTTGAGATTAAGGCGTGGTGCTCTCTTAGAAACATTTCCACTTGGTATTTCGTGGTGACATTGCCGTCACGGACTATTTCTAATATTGTATACATATGGAAAAATAAATAAGCGATAAAAAACATGTCTGTATGAATCGACTTACAAATCAACTACTTGAAAAATTGTTCTCACTATTAATTTTGGAGGAAATAAGGACATAATAAAACTAGGTAGACCAATGCCTCTCTTAAATAATTTGAAAAAAGGGATAAAACAAAATGTAATTTGCCTAAATCCAGTTGGTATAATGAGAACTCTTGGTTATGTGATTGTAAGGAAAATAAACTGTATTGTTGGCTGTGTCTCCTGTTTCCCACAGAAAAAAAAATGTGTAAATGTTTGCGATTTAAATAGACCATTTATATATTATATATTTTGTGAAAGAGTGAATTCCTCGACAGAATCGTTTAAGTGAAGCAGTAACAAGTTTCAAAAAGTCATGTCTCACCACTGACTGGTGAGCAAAAATGCTGGCCGAATGAGTTGTATATTTTTTTGTGGATTGTTGAGTTCCAGTTTTTGGTTTCACTTACTCCCTTTATTATGTTCTTACATGCAGAGTTTCATTAGCTCTTTCTGTGAATATTCTATACTAGCTCACACATTAAAATAAACATCGTACCCATCGTTGGCAAATTAAGAATTTAATGATTTGTTTTTCAGTGTAAACAGACAGATATTTACATTTCCAATTTTTTGTGCAATGATCTTATTTTGCTTACACTTAAAGCTAATTCAGAATACAGGTTGTCTTTAGATCCATGTCATGTCTTATATCTGGCATCTAGTTTATACTTCATTTTGGATAGTCTGTACATCCCTTTTAAGAGCAGATGAGGAACAGAAAAAGTAAGCTTTAAACTAGTCCAAAAGTGTAATTCATAATCCAAAGTGCAAATAAAGTAAATTAAAAACACCATTAAATATGTGGTATTCTGATTTAATTATAGTTTTAACGCTTTGGCAAGATGAATGACTGGCTTTGCAAAATGTACTTGGCAGTATTGTTATATTAAATGTATGAGTATGTTTTATAAGATTCTTCTAATGCTGAAAGCAGGAAATGTTAATGTTATGTAAAAATGAGCAATTAATTTCAAAACATGTTATTTAAGGGGTAATATCACCTTGTGTTCACTAAATTTCACGTGATTTTCTGAGACGTACCACGTAACGATAGGAAAGAGATAGCGATATGAGGTGTTGTGCATATGAATACTAGTCTTTAACTACAAAAAACATGTTTTATTTTAATTTTACGATACAAAATGGCGGCACAGCAGCGCTCACAAAAGAAAAAAACTCTCGGACGGTCGACATGGGCGTACCGCTACAGGTCACAGTTTTTAATCTGGAACAAAAAAAACAAAAAGATTCTTAAAATATAGTCCAAAATCTAGTGAACGTCGTAGGATTTTTTTCGAAAAATTTATTAAAAAAAAGAAAGGCGTTGATTTGATTTTTCTTATTGTTTTTTCGAAAAAATCGGCCGAAAATCAATTTATCAATAAAATCCTATGATGTTCACTAGAAAACATTGTTTTAAAGTTGCAGTTAAAATTTCAAATCAATCCCTCAAAAAATTGAGGGAGCTACTGGTACGCCCAGTTTGAAAAACATGGAGCCAAGATATTTGAAGTTAAAGTTTTGAGCAGTGAAATTTTGTTGAAATTTTCGTTTTACCTCTAATCTGTGATGCCTGCTTCATACAATTGGCCTTCCAATTTTAGGTTTTCTTCCTCCTCTTCTTTTCTGGTCGAAATTGCGTCCCTGCGAGCAGTTTTAACCTCTTCTGTGAGCGATCGCTTGGAATGATGAGAGATGCGCCTCGCAATGGCTTCGGCGCAGAAGTTATAGCAATTTAATCTAATTCTCAAGCCCAATAGATCCATAACTTGCATTATTCCGTTATAACCATTATCATAACATAGTATAAAACAAAGTCGCTTCCCGCTGTATGCTTAGATCTTTAAAACTACACAACGGATTTTGAAGCGTTTTTTTTTAATAGATAGAGTGATTCAAGAGGAAGGTTTATATGTATAATCCATGCATAATATAGTAGAGAAACACTGATAATTTTAGAGGTTTCTAATATGATGTCGTAAACACCGTGCGAAGCCGGGCGGGTCGCTAGTTCAAGTATAAAACAGCAATATAAACCACTGTATCAAGAACAGATTTGCCACTGGACGTGTTCTTTGGCGCCATAGACCACACAAGCGAATTCAAGCTTTCGTTGGAGTTCTGTGTCGGTATAATTCATATAAAGAATAATAAAGACCCCAAACGCATGCTTCTACGCGCACTCGAAAAACCGCTAATTTTGCTTCACGACTACGCTCGGAAAAACGACTTTTTGACCCACTTACAAGTTTCTCCCCCTCACAATCGACTTTTTTTATCATTCTTGGATACATTAAGCCAATAAAAAAAAACGTGAATTCACAATGAAGTTACAAGGTAATATTACCCCTTAATATTTGATGTACTGAAATTATGTGTAATATGATATAATCTAGTCAACTTTAATAATTGATTACATGTAAAATAAATTAAATAAATGATCATAGTGGATCTAATTTTAATAAATATATTGATTAATCGGGAATGTGATAGACCAGGTAAATAGAGCAAAGCTGGTAAATTAGATGTATAATGTATGCTAGAATAAATTATGTTTTATCAAACATTCTGCTTTAAGAAAAGTGAGTTAAAGTTTGGTTAACATTTTTGAAAAAAATGATTGAATTGAATGAAGTTAGTATTGAGCTTCTCTGATATTTAAGCGGTCAACATTAAATTTTCAGAAATGGCAAGTATAGAACTAATCATAAAACAAAAATAAAACTATACCAAGTAATAAATTAATTAATAACTAACTTTTAACCTGCCTGTGATTTCTTCTATTTTTTTTTTATTTCTCATAATCGGTTATGATAAATTACATTCCTAGCTAATACATACTTTGAAAATGAATGACTGGTTCAACATTATTATGTATATCTGCTAATTATACAGAAAATGTACTTCTTCTAGATTTTAGTTCTAATTCTTATACATATGTTTAAATAGATTCTGTGAAAGGCAAGTGATATAAATAAACTATTTTTAACAAACTCTTGTTTAACATTCCTGTCTATTTTTTATTTTATAGTTATTACACTGAACATGCTCGTTTTTCCAACTCTGTTGGCATTTTCGAGCGTTCTGCTCAAGCTTGCGGAACGCTCGAGAGACTTTCACAACATGGGGATGTGTCTTGGAATCACCCTTGTTTTGTTGGCGGCGATGATTCATTGCCTCGTCAATAATTAATAGGTACTGTAGAGGAATTCACCGGGAAATCGGCCATAACTTTTGAAATAATGAAGATATAAAAAAAATTATCCAAAACAAATGCAAAAATCAAAACATTTTTACAAAACCGTTAAAAAAAGGTACATTAAAAAAAATTCGAGGCGACGGCGACGCTTAGTGTGGTTAAACTATTTTTTTCGTCCTAATATTTAGTAAAGGTAAGTAAATTGATACACTACAGAAATTATATTCAACTACAGAAAAACTACATGGGGCACTCAACAATAAGTCAACCATAACATTTTAAATATTCACAATACAAAAAAATGTTAAATAGAAAAAGAACTCATAATGGATATATCTTTGTAATGATGAAGTAAAAATGGTATGTTGCTGAAAAAAAAAAAATTAAGGCGTCGTGACGCTTAGCGTCGTAAGATACATTTTTTTTTACCTTAATTTTAAGTGAAGGCAAGTGAAAGTGATTTGCCTTTCACCAAAATTAGTTTCTCAGCCATTTCTGATAAAAACTTCGCTTCACTTTATTTGATTGTAACTGATATTACCCGACAATTCCTCCTAAAATAATCCCCTGATATTGGAAGGATCTCACAGTCCACCCGTGTACTTGTGACCTATGGCAAGAATTTGGACATTGTGTGGTGTAACGTAACTTACTTTTCAGCACGTATTTACTGAGACCATGTAGCAAAACAGGGAAAAAATCATCGTTTTATAGTTGCACAAAGCAACTTTGGTTAGCACTCTAGTCCACACATTTTTATGAATCAGTTTTACAGGTAACAAAATGAAGGAATTGATAGAGCATGCATTTTGCTACTGGGAGAATTGTTACTAATTAATTTGAGACTTATTTACATAGCAGATTACAGTCTATAAAAATTAAGAGTGCTACAAGGCACGGGGGTGTCGCGACTTTTATAGACGGGGAAGCAATATTTCTCTATTATTTGAATGTTGACAATTATATAATTCATAATCATAACTTATTCTTAGCTGATTGTCTAAAAGCTTGCGCTATTCTGATGTTACCAAAGGTTTCCTTAATAACACTACCCTGCAAGATTTTGCCCCTGGACAATGAATATGTTGTTTCCGAGGTAATTTTTCCCGCAGAACACAAATCGGTGCTCAGAATTGGTCTGTCACGTCAGGTTTTTGAGATATTCTAACCTAAAAGTGCAAAAAAACACTGTTTTTTGACATATTTGAGGTCATGTAGCACCGCGATTTTTTTTCTCGAAAAACTGTGTGCGATCTTAAAGTACAAGTCTTTCTCTTTCAATATCGTTGAGTTTTCCAAATATCTTTTTTTATCGCCGAGATATCGCATTTTGAAATTTTCATGTTTATGATTTTCACTATACCTGAAAACTAGGCATGTGCAGGATCGAGATCTCGAGACGAGACGAGACGATACTCTCGGTCAGTCGAGATTTCTCGAGATCTCGAGATTCCGAGACTTCTTGAGATCTCGAGATTCCGAGATTTCTTGAAATCCTAAGATTTTTAACAATACCGAGATTACTCAAATCCCAAAATTCATTTACTATTTGAAATTTCCCGGAGAATATTCAAAATATGAAACTTAAGGAAAATATCAGAGACAATCTTTCAATTAGGAAGTGTTACGTTTCGTGATGTAATTATTACATACGCATCGAGCTGTACACCGACGCTCAATCGATACAAATTAAAATCGAACTTCAGCTTTTGAAATCGATGACCGATTTCCTAAATGCTGAGTTAAACCAAAGTGTAATAAGTTTTATTTTATTTCATGTGTTTTGCTAGCTGAACTTTTAAATTTAAACAACTGTAAGTATTAATACATTAATTTCACCTTTTTTTTCGATAAATACATCAAGAAATCTCGGTATCTCGAGAAATCGCACGATCTCGAGAAATCTCGGTATCTCGAGAAATCTCGCGATCTCGAGAAATCTCGCGATCTCGAGAAATCTCGGGATTTCGAGAAATCTCGACTGACTGAGAATCTCGTCTCGTCTCGTCTCGAAAATTCGAAATCTCGCACATGCCTACTGAAAACTCAGGGACCCGTGTATATCAAAAGATTGTTTGATGATTGTTTGAAAAGTTTAAAACAATATTTTTTTTAAATATTTTTATCTTATCTAAAAAAAATATACTATCAATTTGGTTTATAATTCTAAAAATAAACTACAGACGCTTTTGGGTAACCCCAAAGACAAAATCGACAATAACGAAGTCAGGAATATACGAGTTGTAAAGACTGTGATCAAAAGTGTAATGGGTAAACAAAAAGATCTATTTTGACTAGATTTAAAGAACACATGGCTCATTTGAAAAATGGCAGAACAGAAAAATCTTGTGTTGCCCAACACGCTTTTGACAACAACCATAGAATAGACATAAATAATTTAAAATTAATTAGAAATGTAACAAACAGTAGACAGTTGGATGTTTTTGAAAGTTTAGAAATCATTAAGTGTAACAGTAGTATGAATAAGGACAATGGTCCGATACCCACCAGTCCACTGTTTGCTCTGATAAACAGACAGTTACGGTTCAATGAACCGTGGCAACAAATTTAGTATAAATGGTGCAAGTGTGTAGGCTAGAATTTGATTTAATCTTCTGAAGATGCCAACTTAGTTGGCGAAACGCGCGTCGAGAAAAGTATAGGAATTCGGTGTTTCGTGGAAAACGTCCAGTTTTTTGTTTCTACGCCGAAGGTTCCAATACCCACTCCAACCTCAAGTATGTCAAAAAAACAGTGTTTTTTGCACATTTAGGTTAGAATACCTCAAAAACCTGACGTGATAGAGAAATTCTGAGCACGGATTTGTTTTCAGCGGGAAAAATTACTTTGAAAACAACTAACTATTCATTGTCCAGAGGCACAAAATTTTCAAAATTTTGCAGGGTAATGTAATCAACTGCTAATGGATTTGACATCATTTGTTTACCTATTCATTCTTTTCAGTAATTTATGAAGATGAATTCAGATAATCTATTTTCGCACAACCCCCTAAGAAAGCTCGCATATGTAGCAGTTGAAAAGAGTAGCCGCGAAAACAGACGCTGACACACACGTATGTTAGGATTTCTTAACTGTGCATTAGGGTTTCCTAAGTAGAATGACAAATTTTATTTATTTTTTTTTAATAACTACCATTTAGATTAATACCAATTAGTTAATTAACCGAGTAAGCTATGCTCATTTGGCCTTATTTATAAGAGCACAATCTTGTGGGGCACAGTGAAAACAAAAGTGTTTTAGAATTTTAGAAAAAAAAGTATTTATTAAATTAACTTATTTTTTTGTACTTATGCGTTAGGAAGTCTTTGCTTTACTAAATCTAAATGGTAATTAAAGATCAAAGGAACAACGTTACAAATCACAGCAATTTGCATTTTTGTCAGATAATATTTTTGTTGCACTGTGCCCCAGGGCTGGGGTACAATAAAACACCCATAGGGGCACAGTACAACACTACAATAAATCTTAATAAAACCAACAAAATCAGAAACGTCATTCATTTGTCACAGTGTGGAATAATTGACATTCATATCATCTCTCCATTCTCTCCTGATTTTCTCAAACTCTTCTCTTCCTCCACCAGCTGTATAGCTACTCTCATGTCGTCTTCGCTGTGCAAACCTATATCGGATTTTTTTTCTTTTTCTGTTCCGCGCCATCTTAACTTAAATGGCCCTGAGGGACAAAAGCAAATAATGCTATACACGATGCAGTACACGATTCTAACTACAAACATGGGGTACAGTAAAATATGTTGCAGTGTGCCCCAACGTCACCTCGGCCAATAAAAAAATAAATAAACGTTTGAGGCTCTGTCAACCGGCGAATGGCTTTGCAATTTAATGTACTTTTAAACAAGCAATACATAAAAAAACATTCACTCACCAAGAGCCTTAAAACGTTTGAATAAAAACAAAAACAATCCACTAATTTTTTCACCAAAATATCATCAAAAAACATTAATATTGAAATAAAAACGTCGTACGCTCTCGTATCGCCAAACAACAAGTGTAGTAAGATGGCGGCCTATGAACTTGCCATACAAAAAAATTACTTAAGATAATTAGTAAAAAAGGAGAAAATATCGCTACTGTTGCACTGTGCCCCGTGTTGCACTCTACTCTCTCTGACCCTACATGCACGCAGAGCCGACCACAGCTTACACGCTTACCGATCGGCACTGTGTCAATAGCTATTTTATAACTTATTAATCTTATTATTACTACTAAATTCGTCGATTTGCAGAGATAAACACGCATCTTTAGTTTTAGGTATTAAACCGTCTACACACACAATACCACACTGAAAACAAACGTAATTTAATAATAACTAAACTAAAGCCGGCTAAACAGCGCGGCGGCCCACAAAGTTTTCACACATCAACGTAAGTTTAACACATCTCTTTATAAATTGCAACAGTTTATTGTTTTCATGAATTTTGTTTTTGCACATACAAGTAGTAAGTAGTATGACGCGTACGATTATGGCCCGCCGCCCGGATCTGTCGGATTTAGAAGCCGCGACATACATGGTATAACTGAACTTGAATTGTAATTAAACTGAAGCGAGAATAATTCCCCTTTTATTGTTATTCTCCATCGAAGATCAGATATACAGATTTCGATCTTATTATATATCATAAGTGTGATATATCTGGCGACGAATGACGCAGAACTAACGTGTAGGCTTGTATCCTTACAAGACTTGTATTCTTACACCGTAGCTCTCCCGATCAGGATACAAACCAACAGTTGGGCTTCTATGCGTAGCATAGGTTTTCTATGAGATATACTCGTATGCCTAACTGTTGTTGCTACGGAGGTATTTAGAAGGTTACCTAGGAGGTATCACGCTCTTGTTAACCAAGTAACAACACCGTAGCTCTCCTCGACCAGACACGCTCCTTCGTCATTCTCCGTCAGATATCTGACATTGACGAGATCTAATAAAATAGAAATCCGGATATTTAATTTCTGAGAGTGAATGGCAATGAATGGGGAATTTTGTTGGACACACCAGAATACGTCTAGTCCCTTTTACGCACACTAGAGGGTGGTGATACCTCTAAGTAACAACACTGTTGTCAGTTGTCGCATTATGTCGGTGCATGAATTTATTATTCTGATTATACAGCATATGTAAAGCCGACATCGGAGAAAGGACAAATTCTACACTTCTCGTTTAACGAGAAACGTAGTGTGGTGAGAGGGTCAGTCTTATTCCCTCACTACCTTCGATGCGTATGCGGTTGCTTCTTATCTATATTTCTCTTCTGTTTGTCCTTTTTCATAACTAGCCGATATCGGCTTTACACATACTGGATACAAATATTCAATTGCTTAGAAGATTACTATGTTTAGTTTATTCTTAACTGCACCCCGTAAGAAAAAAACTGGATGTTTTCCACGAAACACCGAACTACTATACTTTTCTCGACGCGCGTTTCGCCAACTAAGTTGGCATCTTCATGAGAAGATTAAAACTAAATTCTAACCTACACATTTGCACTATTTATACTTAATTTGTTGCCACGGTTCACTGAACCGTAACATCTGTCTTTGTATATCAGAGCAAACAGTGGACTGGTGGGTATCGGATCATTGTCCTTATTCATACTACTGTTACGCTTAATGATTTCTAAACTTTCGAAAGCGTCCAACTGTTTGTTACATTTCTAATTCATTTTAGATTATTCATGTCTATCCTATGGTTGTTGTCAAAAACGTATTGGGCATCACAAGATTTTTCCGTCCTGCGATATTTCAAATGAGCCATGTGTTCTTTAAATCTAGTTAAAATAGATCTTTTTGTTTGCCCGATATACTTTTGATCACAGTCTTTACAACTTATTTCGTTTAGTGCTGACTTTTCGTTATTGTCGATTTTGTCTTTGAGGTTACCCAAAAGCATCTGTAGTTTATTTTCAAATTATAAACCAAATTGATATGAATGTTTTTAAACATTTTATCTAGTCCGCGGGTGAGTTTAGGTTCATATGGTAACGAAACAAATTTTGAATTTTCAGTATCTCTACGAAAAGTCGTGGAATTGTATAGGGTTCACTTAAATGTATGCTTCCTTATTAACGTATCTATTAAATGGACTGAGTAATCGTTATTCTTAGCTATATTCTTAATTAAATTTTTCTCATGTTCAAACCTCTCTTATTGAGGGGGAAACAAATGGTGAACTAGAAAATTAAAACTTGCCAGTGTATGTTGAAAAGTTGTTCTTTCCAATCGGCTTACTAGTATTTGTATGAATCAAAATTGTTTTCAGTTTAATGGTGAATACTTTCAACAATATGAGGGAACGGCAATGGGTAACTCCTTGTCACCTTTCATTGCAAACATTTTTATGAGTAAATTTTAGACAGAAGCAAAAGATAAATTCGAGTATTTCCCTAGAGTCTGGTTCAGGTATGTGGACGATATCTTCGCGATATTTGATACAAAACAAATTAGTTTAGATAAGTTTGTTGCAAAATTAAATAACCGTTTCCCTACCATAAAATTTACATATGAAATGGAACACAATGAATAGCTACCATTTATAGATGTATGTATTTAGAAATAGTGAAAATAAATTAGAGTTTGATGTATATAGGAAAGAAATCGCGACTATTATATATATTCCCAACGGTTCACACCACGCTTTTCAACATAAAATGGCAAGTTTTAATTTTCTAATTCACCGGTTGTTAAATTTCCCCCTCAGTAAAGAGAGATTTGAACATGAAAAAAAAAAGAATATAGCTAAGAATAATGGTTAGGTACTCAGTCCATTTAGTAGATGAGTTAATAAGGAAGCATACATTTAAGAAAACCCTGTACAATTCCACGACTTTTCGGAGAGATACTGACAATTCGAAATTTGTTTCGTTACCATATGAACCTAAATTCACACGCGGACTAGATAAAATGTTTAGAAACATTAATATCAATTTGGTTTATAATTCAAAAAATAAACTACAAACGCTTTTGGGTAAGCCCAAAGACAAAATCGACAATAACGAAAAGTCAGTAATATACGAAATAAGTAGTAAAGACGGTGATCAAAAGTATATTGGGCAAACAAAAAGATCTATTTTAACTAGATTTAAAGAACACATGGCTCATTTGAAATATGGCAGAACGGAAAAATCTTGTGATGCCCAACACGCTTTTGACAACAACCATAGGATAGACATAAATCAATTAAAATTAATTAGAAATGTAACAAATAGTAGACAGTTGGATGCTTTTGAATGTTTAGAAATCATTAATTGTAACAGTAGCATGAATAAGGATAATGGTCCAATACCCACCAGTCCACTGTTTGCTCTGATACATATGTTACGGTTCCATATGCGTGTGTTACATATACAAAGACATATGTTACGGTTCAGTTAACCGTGGCAACAAATTAAGTATAAATAGTCCAAGTGTGTAGGTTAGAAGTTAATTTTAATCTTCTCCTGAAGATGCCAAATTAGTTGGCGAAATGCGCGTCGAGAAAAGTATAGTAGTTCGGTTCGTGGAAAACGTCCAGTTTTTTGTTTCTACGCCGAAGGTTCCAGTACCCACTCCAGAACCGTAGGAGAAAGAAAAATTTAACGGATTTAGATTTGGAGACCTAGGGAAGCCAGTCTACTAATAGGGTAAAAGAGAAATGTAATTTATGTGATTATTACAGAAAATTTGTTTCCAATGGCAGCAATTTTCTTAGGGGGAACAAGGGTGCCTGTCTAATTTAAAAAAAGTAATTTAATAACTGGAATACATTTGATTTTTTTTAATATTCAAAAAATATAATTTTATGTTATTTTTCAAGAAAGCTTGATGACTGAAAGTCTATCGAGTCTCTACGGCTTTTTCTCTATTTTTGACCCCTTAAAAATAAACTGCTCGTAAAAATTACCGTTAATTACCATTATAATATTTTTTTAGATTAGCGCCATTTGCGTTCTAATGGAGTTAGATACTTACGGTTTTTAAATTTCGGTAGCCTACAGGGTTGGTTTTAATGTCAAAATTTGAATTCACAATATTCTGCAGCAATTCAGAGATCTAGAGTATGGACTTAAAAGCACGCTTTCAGGTAAAAAATCTTATTCTGGCACCCTTTAAGGCCTCTCCAACAAGTCCTAAGCGTTTGGTCGCTCTTCCATCGCTTTCCAGCCCCGAAAGCCTTAACCCACTCTGCAGTTACACTGGGTTTTATATCATCGGACCTCTATTGGGCGATTTTATTGATCCTAATTCTTCCAAATAAATTAGTCTGTAAATTAAATAAATTAATAAATTAGTTATAAAAATTTTAGTTATTTAAAAATATTAAATTAATAAATTAGTCTACAACTCACTTTGAGCCCTTTGACAACTCAAGCACGCCTTCAGGCCACCCCTACTTTGTTATAATAAAAAAAGATTTCTTTATCAAGAAGAATGTATTATAATTAATATTTATTAATTAATTTCTCCATTATTTGGGTGTTTTTTCATTTTCATAAATAATTCCGTTTAATTGGTTTTAAATAGCAATTTTATTTCTAACACATACATATGTATTTCGCTCATAATTATTATTATAGCCAATTATCTTATTGTTTTTAATCCAGTTATTATCACTAATATTTTAATAAATTTGATCTTATGATGTACCTACTTGTTTTATTATTTATTATTATTTTTGTGAATTTATTTTTACAACATCCACCGCTTTTGCTCGAAAACGGTAGATATCCGAAAAAAAAAGTTTAAAAACACAGGAGAATATATTAGTCTAAGAACCAGTAAATAGATGGCAACACATATTTGATAAAAGCCTCAAAGAGCAAAGGGCCATAAGGGAAAATTTTACATTGTGACTCCGATTTTCAAAATGGTATTTTTCTTCGATGACCCACGATGACCTGCCACTAGCCCTAGAATATTATGGAAATCGACGGGTACAATTTTTTATAAAAAATTAAAATGTCAGATTCTTCAGCATCAGGTCTATGGTAGAAATTCGAACTTTGAGCCTCTTGATGAGCACGGGGCTCATCGATATGGGGCATGAAGCTTTCAGGGCCGAAAGATATTGTCATAAGGCATATTTTGGCAAGGCGGCAAGTTGTAACTAATTTTTTTGTGGCCGCTAGGGGGCGTCAAGGTTTTTGTTACTTTTTCTTAAAATTCCGCTAAAAATGGGTTTCCAATCGATGCATTGGGACGAAAATAAAAAAAAGACGAGCTAATGCGATTCACTCTGTAAATAATGTAAATTTTATTTTGTAAAATACATTTTTAGTAACGAATAACAAATAAATGTTTTTAGAATAATGTTTTTTCACTGTATTTTGCAACATTAGAATTCATCTAATTCGATGATTTTCGTCCCAATGCATCGATTGAAACCCATTTTTAGCGGAATTTTAAGAAAAAGTAACAAAAACCTTGACGCCCCCTAGCGGCCACAAAAAAATTAGTTACAACTTGCCGCCTTGCCAAAATATGTCTTATGACAATATTTTTCGGCCCTGAAAGTTTCATGCCCCATATCGATGAGCCACGTGCTCATCAAGAGGCTCAAAGTTCGAATTTCTACCATAGACCTGATGCTGAAGAATCTGACATTTTAATTTTTTATAAAAAATTGTACCCGTCGATTTCCATAATATTCTAGGGCTAGTGGCAGGTCATCGTGGGTCATCGAAGAAAAATACCATTTTGAAAATTGGAGTCACAATGTAAAATTTTCCCTTATGGCCCTTTGCTCTTTGCTTAGTTACTCAGTTGTACCTACCGTTCATGAGATGGGGGCTAGTTAAGCCCAGTCGCGGTAGGTTCAGTGTCACATAGGGGCGACAGGTGTGTTAATTTGGCAAACTAAAAATGTATTTGATAAAAGCTGCCGTTTTGGTATGTCAAAATATACTATTATAGCTACTTAAAAATAAAATGGCAGACCGTTCCCGCGGTTGTTACGTCATGGCAGACAAATTCAAAATTTCAAAAAAAATGTTTTTCAAAACTTTTTTATGAAACTTGAAATTTATATGTTCTTCTTGATAGTATTAGAAGCATATATTTTTCAAGGCAGTCGGGTATGTCGGTTGCTTTGACCTGGCAGACAGTAAAATATTTTCTCCTGCGCGAGCATACCTATGTGTAGTAGATACGTTGTATACGGAATAGAGAGATTATCGTTTTCTCTTTATTTTCTATGATATTTAAGGGTTGGCTGATAAGTCCCGGGCCTCTCAATGAAAACAAAATTAAAAATTATTTTTTTTTATTTATTTTTCGGTTTAATTTAATTAAACCATCTCTGTAGTGCGATTTATCAAGGTCCTCAAAATAGCTGATTCTCCAGGTAATTATATAGTTATAGAATTAAATTTGAATAAAAAACACTCGATTTGCAAATTTTAATTTCACTTTACAGAAACCGATGGAGCCAGTGATGACATTCTCTGACATGATGAAGACGATGATTCAGAAGATGACACTGAATTATGAAGAGAGAATACGAGTATAAGGATCTGAATTCTTCGAATATACAGATTCAAATTTTTCATTTTAATATTGTTTACAATTAATATTTTCATTCCTAATTTATGTTTAATTAAAAAATAAAAATAATATTGTCATTTATACAGGATGTGTAAAACCGACATCGGCCGGTTGTGAAAAAGGACAGTCTACACTTCTTTTTCTAACGTGGTGATAGGGTCGGTCTTATTCCCTCACTACCTTCGATGCGTATGCGGTTGCTTCATATCTGTCGTCTCACTTCTGTTTGTACTTTTTATAACTGGTCGATGTCGGTTTTACACAGACTGTATATTCATGATATCATTATCATCCTCTACCACTGAATTTAGGTTTGTAATGGCCCATTTTCCCCATAATCCATGTAACGACAGTAAGTATGAACATTTATATGATTCATATTATTTCTTATATTCATAGTAAGTTCATGAAATAGTCAGCAGATTCCATATATTGAAAGGAAGTTCTATATATTTGTGTGCTCGCCAGGAGAAAAATTTCAAATTTTTTTTTTGAAATTTTGAATTTGTCTGCCATGACGTAACAACCGCGGGAACGGTCTGCCATTTTATTTTTAAGTAGCTATAATAGTATATTTTGACATACCAAAACGGCAGCTTTTATCAAATACATTTTTAGTTTGCCAAATTAACACACCTGTCGCCCCTATGTGACACTGAACCTACCGCGACTGGGCTTAACTAGCCCCCATCTCATGAACGGTAGGTACAACTGAGTAACTGAGCAAATTTGAGGCTTTTATCAAATATGTGTTGCCATCTATTTACTGGCTCTTAGACTATATGTAGTAGGAGAACTACAAATAATACCTATGAAGCTGAAACTTTCAATCTATTGGTTTTCAGGGATAGGTACTCATTTAAAATTATGGCAATTTGCTAGCACTTCCGGATATACCGGAAGTGAATACTAACTTCGTTGTTTTAAATGGCATGCTATATTTTTATATCATATTTATTTCTACACATTTAAGTCCCTTTAATAATCATTGCCTATATGTGAATCCCTAGAAAAATACTTGTAACTTTCGTTGTGGTAAAATGGCTAATTTTTACGATGTGACTTGAATAACTTTGGCCTTTATTAAACCGCTAATTATAAATAGAACGTACCTACTACATTAAATTTCTAAATATACTATGATTACCTAAAATGTACGATTTTTGAGTTATATCAAATTACCTTGTGTAACAAAATTTTAGTCATGTATTATCCTTTGGGTGAGACTTATTATCCTCAGTTCAGTAGGTCATAACAACCCCAAAAACTCCATTTAGAGCAATCGCGTTTTTTCCATTTTTTTTGCCTAAATAAAGTTATAGTTCACCCTCAAAACCAAGTCCGCAAATTTTATGTCGATCTGCGGATTAAGGGTGGTAGTTGGAACCAATTTGACCCTAAAAATGTACCATATACATAAATATTTTTCGAGTACAACGTATTTTTTGTCAATCGACACCGTTTTATGTCAATTTCTGTTTTTTTTTTTGGCATTTCTGTAGAAATTCTACTTTTCTTAAACATTTCTAGTTTTTGACCAGAAGTGGTGGAAACTACGTAGAAACGTATATTTTAACCTAAAAAATACCTATTTGATAGATGGGCCGGAAAAAATTGCTGGAAACCAATATAACTATTAAAGTATGCGTTTTTGCTACGTCGTTGATATAGCGCTCTTGATCATCAACATCTGCTTGGGTCTAAGGAATATTAAGCCGTTAGGGCCGAATATCAATATCAAGCCTGTAGACATTCAGTATCATTCGGTACTTCATTGGTTTCCTTCCTACAATGTTATTTTGCGAAATAGAAAAAAACATATACCTACATATTTCTTTTTTTAATAAGAACTCCCTGTATATTTTTTACTTTTCAAGAACTCTTCAGAACCCCTCATTTAAAAATTGTCCAGAAGAAAGTGTTGAAAATATGTCGAGTCATAGATAAGTTTGAAGGAAATACATTTCCGTGAATTTAAATAACATGAAATTTTCGTAAATTTTTCAATATTTCCGGAAAACCGACAGACGATAACGAATTTATTTATTAATTTTATGTTATCCGTGATTGAAATGCCTCTGTATATGAATGTAAGAAATGATAATTTCGATATTGGCCAGTTGAAAAGTTATGGAAAATTTGTTATATAGCAATAATAAACCGTCTCATTGTCTTCTAGATAACTCCTGAACTATTCATTGTAAAGAAAAGTTGGAGAGAGCATTCAAGCTTTCGAAAAGCTTTTCGAACCGTTCATTGGGAGAACTTTTGGGAATCCTTTTTTTTCACAAAGGGCTGGATTGCAACATTATTGCGCAAAAACTATCATATGTACATATAATCTAAGTGTAAAACATAATATGTATAACCTAAGTGGTCGTAAAAAAATCACGAAAAAAACTTCTTTATTGAATTTTTTCTTCAAATTATTGCTTATACAATAAACAATACAATATTTTTTTTTAATTTCTAGCCTGACACACCTTGTATAAAATTTAATAACGAAAGCCTGATTTTTTTTATGTATAACAGACCGTTCAAAATTTCAAACATTTTTTGAAAACTAAAAAATCCGTTGATTAAGAGAGCCTAGGGGATATGTTAGTTATAAATATTTTGAGAGCGGGTCGCTGTTTTGAACTCAATTCAAATTGAGTTCAGTTCTGTTTTGAAGTGGCGCGACTACGTCAACTTTAATGTTTATAATTATAAAGGATTCCCAAAGTTCTCCCAATGAACGGTTTTTATGTTTTCAAAAAAGCTTCGAAAGCTTGAATACTCTTTTATAGGTAAAAAAATGTTCAGGTTGCTCAAGACTTTTCTCACGGCTCGAAGTTTTGAAAAATCGCTTTTTTTTCACAAAGGACTGGATGTGCAAAAACTTGTATGAAATTTGATGTATTGTTTTACCATATAAAAAAAATGTTTCTAAGCCATGATATGAATGTCGTATGTACTCGTATAATCTAAGTGGTCGGAAAAAAATCGTAAAAAAAAACTACTTTTAATTATTCCCAATTATTGCTATTTTGCAACAATAATAGCACATTTTTTAATTCGTAATCACACCCTATCTAGAATTTAATAACAAAACGTTTTTATCTTTTCAACTTTTCTCTAAAATGAATAGTACTGAGTTATTTAGAAGAAAAGAGGGGACATTTTAGAGATTTTTTACATTTTGTTTAATAACAAATTTTCGCATATTGAAATTATCGTTTCTTATGATATTTCAGACATTTCAGTAAAAAATTAGGGATCATAAGAAAACAGTCCAACCCAAAACAGATAACACCTGATCTAATAGGTATGTAGGTGTAAAAATATAAACGACAACCCTGTATACTGATCTAAATTTTAAATGTCGGCATTATGAATCAAATGAAGTATTTAAAAAGTACACTTATGTTTATCAACGACGTACTGTTTTAATTCCGCCACTTCAGAAGTAACAGATAATAATTAGTACACCGATCCCCAATAATGGATGACAGCATTGCTAAAAACACGGGAGATAAGCAGGAACCGCGGAAGGTCGGGCTCGTAGTCCGTCCCGTATTTTCAGCAGTTCCAGTCAGAGAATGCTGGTGGTTCAGCGTTTAGCGATCATTGAGTAACAGTTAACAGTAGTGAGCTTGTTTTTAATAGAAATTTATATTTGACGTGTATATAATTAATCTTTATATATCCATTATTACACCTATATAGTTTTTCTTTAAGTACGGGAAATTGCAATTTGCAATCTACTCTAATTGGTAAGTTATGAGACATTCGATTAATTTAAAAGTATTTCAAATAACAGCGATATCGATATATTATATTTTTAACATTGCATTTCGTGTATTCACACTTGCATTTATGTATATTTTTCGTACGTACACAGCGTCATATCGTTTTATTAGTTTCCTTTTTAAATGAAAATATAGGACAAATAGATCTTCGAAATTTAGACCCACGCCAAGCTGAGAAAACCTTAAATTTTGAGCGTAATCGATTTTTTACTTCGCGCATGGAATATACTAGCGTACTCCCTACCCTAAGGACGTATACGGCATACTTATTTACTCAGGATATTTTTAGAAATGACACTATAGAACGTTAAAATGTTTATTTTGAGTTTTTTTCCTACCTGAGCAACGAATTTATTAGCACATCTATACGTAAATAATAGTTTTGTGCGCGATAATGCATTATACATAATGTAATAACAAAATTATCTTTGAGCGTTTCGATAACTGATATCATACTCCCATAATATATCAAGTGTTACATCTAGTATTATTTACAATTAAATTATTTTATGTCACATATTTTAGAAATTTTATTAAAAACGTTTAATAATATGAACTCACATCAAATAAATTTAAAACGTTTGATGAGATAAAATTTCGTGTACACCTTTTATTTCACAAAAACATTTAACATACGAATGAAAATTTCAATTTAGAATTTATCTTTATTTTTTTGAAGAACAAATAGATCTAATTATGAAAAAGCAGCCAAAGTAAAACAAATACATACATAAATATGATATCATCGATAAACTTATATCACCTTGAATACTAACACATGGCCATTAGCCAATGAATTCAAACATTTACTTTAAATGACGTAAAAATTAGGTTTAGATACATAGATCTTCATGCTATCTTGATTACTTGACTTGCCTTTATTGCAACAAACATTTTTGTGACGAATACCTTCTGTACTTCATTATAATATATGTAGATATATACACTACAAGTATTGTACAGGGTTATCGTTATCACGTTGTTGCCATTGCCACCAGTTTTGTTGCAACCTTATTTTCGATGATACGAAATAATTAATAAATATTATGTAATCGATGGTTATAATGGTGTTAATAATGTGATTAATGAGTCATCATCTACCAATTAAAAAATCTAATTGAATGTCACATTATGAGAGAGATGTAAGAAATATGCGTAGGTACTCATATTTGTTCAATGAACATCCTGTATATTTTGACAAAAGTATTTGAATTGAAGAATTGTTGTTAGAAATGTATATAATTATTATTTTCGAACCACCATAAATGTAGAAACAATTTGAATGTTAAAACTGAAATTTGTTGTAAACAAATTGAATCCTAAAATAGTATTGCCGTCAACATTTAGGTAACATAAGCAAACGTTAGGTAACATAAGCAAACATAAATATATATTATTTTAGTCAGTAATAATGTAATAATTAAGCACGTATACTTATTACTTACATATGTACATACATACATGTATATGTAACTATTAATAGATTACCAAATAATTTAAGTTTATTTTGAGAAAATTATGATTTGATTAGTTTTCATCAACAATTAATAAATAAACTGTATTTAAATATTTTTTACGAGGTTTAACCAATATTACCTTAGTCCAAAAGTTAATAGTAACCAAGATATAGGGTGTCAAAATTATAATTTTATTATCGATTATCTTAAACAACTTTCTTAACAACAAACAGGGAGGAGGTATTTTAATTTATCAATACTTTTGATGTAAATTGGAGAGCGCAACATTCTGAGTATAAAACAGTGTAATGTGTAACTTGTGAAACCGAAAATTCTCGTATTATCGTAAGGAAACATGTGATCTACATACATACATATATCATATTTTAAGGAACGATTATTAGATCTAAATAGAAGGAAAAAACTATAAACGTATCTTGCAAAACGAATTCTAAAAATGTCTACCTCATCAGAAAGTACTGGAAACGGCTTGCAATGTGTAATGCTTGTAAAATTGTCAAGTGAATGTAAAAAATAATAACTTAAACTTGTTATTAACTATCAGAAATGAAATACTGATGCTAGTAAGAAATGAAAATTAAAATTTCCATAACTTTAACATATCTCGAGACTTTAAATTACAAGATTAAAAATACTTTGTATTCACTTGGCGATCATGAAAAAAACATTCTTGTAACTAAACATTTGTTGATCACAGCCCCACAAAAAAAAAAATTGGTCAAACCCAGAAGGTAGACCCTCTACCCCCATGTATTTTGATGCGCTAAAACCGCATCAAGATATATAAGGGTTATACACCAAATTTTGTGCAAAAATGTTTTAAGTTAATTTTAAAAAAAAGTTATTTACGAAAATAAAATTATAACTTTGACACCTGTGCATATCCTCGTTACTATAAACTTTTGAACAAAGGCAAGTTTAGTTAAATATCCTACAAAACATCTTTAGTTAATGATCGTCGATGAAAACTAATCAAATCATAATTTTCTCGAAATCAACTTACACAAATGGTAATCTTGGAAATCTATCAATAGTTACGTGCTTAATTATTACCGGCTAAAATAAATTTCATATGTAACATAGTATCTATGCTGTGGTAGTATTATAAATAGCTTACCTATGTACTTAAAGATTAACAAGAATAAAATTTGAGATTCAATTAATAACAACGTTTTTCAATTTTATATTTAAATTGTTTTCAATTCATGATAATTCGAAAGTAATAATTGTTCTATGTTGTTATATTTTTTTCTCCACTATTTCAAAAACATTTACAGATATACCCACCTGTGTCTGACTCACCAGAAAAACTTGTTTGCAAATTATTTTATTTCTTAATCACCAATAAATACAGAGATAGTCAATTTAATGACTTAATGCAGGCCTCTCCAACTCTGGTGCTATTGCCGCTCCGGCCGAGCGCCGGCCGAGCACTGGGAATTAAAAGCAAGAATATAATGCTGTTTGTCTCTGTCGCGCAAAGGCGGCTGTGCTGCGAACGAGTGAGAAGGCAGTGGACAGGCACCGGTGCTGCGGCGAAGTGCAGCACCGGTGCGCGCCGGCACCGAGTGCTCGTGTTGGAGAGGCCTGGGTTGGCGCAACCACCAAAAGAAACGCCATTTTGATTTCTAAGTTTCAATCGAAGTAAAAGCAGTTCGTTTGTGACGACATATTATGTAGGTAGGTATGTATGTGCATATTTTTCGCTACCCGTCGGCGTCGTATACTTGTACATACGAGGTGTGTAAATTAAGTAATGAGACTGGCAATGTGGTGCCCTATCTAGCAACACTGCGGAGACGGGACTTGGAAGGGCGGTAGGTAACATGTAATGCACCTTCAGTACAAGTTTGAACTTGTTAGAGTCATTTATTTGTTCTTTTTGACTGTATTCGTAAACCGTTCTTTTTTAGTGCGTTTTAAAAAATGAGCGACATTAATTTTGAGCAACGGTGTGCTATCTATCGGGTTTTGCTTAGACGCAGCGCAATGGATACTTTTGCAAAACTTCAACACGCCTAGGTAGGGTTGCCACCTCGGACCTATGTCTTGCCCGGAGATTTTCAGTCAGAGGGCAGAGAGGGGGAGGGTAAGCGGGATATTTAAACTCCGTAATTTTAAAAAAGTGTAAAAAGCTGACATAAGTTTGTTTGATGCAATGGTTTTTCCTGTTTTTTTATGATTCTCACTATTTGAATGTTTTTTAACTGCTTTTTTACCGTCATATTTGAGTGTAAATGTAACACTATATTTCGTGCATGTTGGTTAACCATGACTTATTAGGATCCTGTAACCATCTGTCATGAAAACTGCAGAGGTAGGATTTTTTTCTTTGCAGACGGTTCCATTGAAAAAAGGTATGCTGCACTTTCAGTAAAATATTCGAGAGAACTAAGATTTTTACCGCCACACACCTGACAGTGGTTCTCTTTTTTGTGCTGTGAAGAGGTTGTCCTTTTCTTTTATCTATGAGGTTGTCGTCCTGGTTCGTCCCTTTAAAATAATAGAGAACGACTGACATCGAACGTTGACTCGTTGACCCGCAGGCTGGTAGATGGCGGTAAAACATACATATAAACATGTAAACCTGTGTTTACTCTACAGAAATGTAACATCAAAAGTGCGGCATTGTGTCATTTTTTATTTCCCGAAAAAATTTTTAAGTACAATTAAAGAAAATATCTGTAAATCCCCTTGGCCCGGAGAAATTTGCGTAAGGCGGGAGACCCGGAGATCGTCTCCAAGGCCCGGAGAGGTGGCAACCCTACTACGGGAGACAATGTTCTTTCAAGAGCCCAGGTTTTTCGGTGGTTTAAGGGATTCTCAGAAGGAAGAGCCGATTGAAGATAAACTACGCAGCGGAAGGCCTTCATCTTTAAGAACCGATGAAAATGTCGATGGACTACGAGATCTTGTGCGTTCAGATCGTCGAGTGACGACAAGAATGATCGGGGAAGAGTTAAATTTAAATCACACCACTGTTCATCAGATTTTGACTAACGAATTGGGGATAAGAAAAATTTGCGCAAAAATGGTTCCAAAAACCTTTTGCAGAAACAAAAGGACATCAGGAGAGAAAGGTGTCTTGAATTTTTGGAATCGATTGGAAATAATCCCCATTTTATGGAACGTGTCAGTTGTGAGGAGACTTTGGTGTTTGAGTACGACCCAGAGACCAAGTGCCAAAGCATGGAATGGCACACTTCAAGCTGTCCAAGACCCAAAAAAGTAAAAAATGAGAGTAAGTCGAAGATCAAATGCATGCTGATTTGCTTTTTTGATAGCCATGGAATTGTCCACAAAGAGTTTGTGCCTCCAGGCCAAACAGTAAATCAACACTTTTACAGAGAAGTTCTTGAAAAATTTCGAAAAAAGGTCATGCGTGTGAGACGAAACAAGAAAACTGGATGTTCCATCACGACAATGCGCCTTGGCACACAGGCAGATCAGTAAACGAGTTTTTAACCATTAAAAAACATTCCTGTGGCTCCACAGCGTCCTTATTCGCCTCACTTGAATCCTTGTAACTTTTTTTCTTTTCCGAGATTGAAAAATGACCTCAAGGGACGTCATTTTGGGACCATAGAAAACATTCAAACGGCTGTAACAGACCAGCTGAAGGCTATTCCAGTATATGTTCCAGCACTGCTATGAGGAATGGAAGAACCATGTCCAGCGCTGTGTGGCTTCCCAAGGAAGTTATTTTGAAGGAGACAATACTGAATTGTAATTCTGTTCGAATAAAAAAAATGACTTAATTCTCATTACTTAATTTACACACCTCGTACATCGCAACTAGTAACACCACTGACTGTGACTGTACCATTGCACTTGCCTAGGAATTAGCCAGACTGAACAGAATCAACATTGTTGTATCAAAGGTTGCACGCTGAAAATCACCTACTTTTTACATACACGCCTGCATATCAGCGAATGTTTTCGATGGGAAAATATCTTGCTAATAAGATAAGCATCCAGCACGTTGTATTCAAAGTGCACTGTTATATCATTTCAACCTCAGCCAGTTGTCGTTCGGCCATTAGAGAGTATCGCTTGTGGCTTGTGCAGTTTCATTCTAAATAAAAATGAATTCGGTACAAAGTTTAATAGTAGTCATTCTGCAGCCGATTTTTTACAGACAAGGCTGAAACAAAAAGGCTTGGAAAACCAATTCCAGACCTAAATATTGTGCAGAAAGTGTCTTGTAAAAAGTTTTAATAGAAAATTCAACCGAAACATTTATGTAAAATTAAATAGATTTACGTTTATAATATAAAAAAATTGTTTTTTTGTTTGCCGTGCTGCGACAACTATGCACAAAGATGGCATTGATTCACACTTTGTCTACTCGAGCAACGAGAAGCTGAAGAACTTCCTATTGATTTACCATTAAGCAACAAAAAGTTGGAGGTAGACTTTAGATAAGAGATAAGCATCTCCTGTTTTGATTTATCTAACCACAACCACAAGTCGTATCATACATATAATTGTACTTAACTTAACTTTCTATGGGTTTTTCGTATGTATTTCAAAATTCTGGCGGAAACACTGCCTAAACGTTGGTAATAAAAACGTCAAAAAATACGAGTACGAGTACTTACTGCCTTACCGATGAATGAAAGTATTAGTTCTCACTGCATTCAACTATTTGCGGGAACACAACATCGGAAATGCAATTTAACAAGCAGAAAAAAAATGTTGATGAGTTCTAGGTGTCCCCAACTGAACCGAGTGTATCTTCTATGTATGTATGTACCGGGTGTCTACTTTTATTTATGAACAAATCCATATACTTTTCTCTAATTATATGATAATACATTATTTTCAAGACAATCGATTAAACTTTTTTTGTTTTCAAGGGTATTTAAAACTGCTTCTTCTGACCCTAGCGTAGCCTTTAAGATACACCCCCATGGACTGCTACGATTTTTTTATACCTCTTAAATTCAGTATGACCATTTAGCGATTTTTGTTGTTGAATATCTGAATCCATAGCATTAATAAGGGCTTCTCAAATACGATCTCAAAGTTGAGCAAAATATCGATTTTGAAAGGCACTAGACCTTGGTCCGGAAATTAATGACAGTGACTCATTTCTAGAGTTTGGAGCGTAACGGGGGGTGAAGTGAGCAGGAAACATATTTCCATAGACGTGCTATTTAGAGGGCAGCGAATTATAAAATATTACTAATTAATTACTGTTCACATATACGCGTTTATTAAAGACAAGCAAATAAAAAAAATACATTTGTCTGTCATGTTGAGGTGCCTTTTTAAAATACAATGCATTCAAAGTTCTTCATTTTAATATGACGTGATATTAGTAAAACGTACCTATGTAAATACATGTTATATCGATTTTCGATATAATGATTTTTTAAAAACAATTTTTTTCTTGTTTCACTTTTTTTATTTTAGAGTTACAATTTTTGATTCAAATTACAGTTGTTTAATTTTGACCGAGAGTGAGCCGTTGCCGAATAGCACTAACTGGCTAACGAACGAACGCGTCTCACGACTTTTCTAAACTGGTCTGACTTCAGAACTTAACTATCAGTACAGGCGTTTGTTGATGCAAGCTTAAGCCTTTTTATAACTTCCTAGATGCTGATCTTTCCAATAGATTTCTTGGAGACGTTTATCGTAATCTTACAGGTTGGCAGTTCTTGCATTAACAGACAAAGGGCCTTTTGTTTCAGCGTTGAGATAAGACGTGTAGCTAAAATTGTATTAAGTTTTAAGATAAGGGAAATATAAGCTTATCTCAACCTCGAATGTTATCTTATGCAACATTGTTGCTTATTTGATTATACTGGGTGTTATATTCTTATATAACAACTCCCCCTATTATTAAAAGTTGGTGTTATATGTACAGCAACTTTTAACAAAGCGAAATATTTTTTTAAATATGAAAATACAAAATTAAAAGTAGGATATGAAACATTTAAAATTGTAAAATTAATATGTTGAACATAATTAGTAAAAGGTTAAATTGATTATTGATTAAATCAAAGTCTTAAAATTTCTTTTCACTTGGTTTTAGTACACTGGCACTGAACTAAACTGATTTTTTAATTAAATTCGATGTCTTCTTCTTCTGGGACAGCGATGTCTTCGGGATGAATGGATGGTCTCCTTCTGGGTAGTATTGAAGAGAAACGCAGCTTGCTGAATCTTGAGGGTCCTGGTGGAGGTGGTGGAGAATTTGAAAGGGCGATGGCTAGTCTCCTTTTTCTTCGGCATTTACAAAAAATGTAAAGGATAATAAGAGTAATTATTAGAATGATGGTAAAATAGGTAAACCATGAAATGTGTTTGGTGACAAAAAGGTTCGTTGATTAGGTCGTCGAGGGTTTTGGAATATTCATCTAATTTGTGCTTGGCAATATTGAGGTCTTCAACGTTGAGGTCGTTTAGTTTTAGAGGTTGTAATTTGGGGATTTGAATGTTGTCTGGGATATCTTCACAACAATCAAAAGGGATTAGAATCTGATGAGGGTCGTAGTTAGCGACGGTGACGTCATTGGAATCGGCTTGAACTTTGTTGCTCCGATGAATGCGGTACATCCAGGTTGTAGCTTCAGAATGGAATTTTTGAAGATTAATTCGGTTCTTGAATTTATACTTCTGCAGTTGACTGTGACTTGAAGATGTTCTGGATTTATAATAAGCCAGGTGGTTGGAGTTAGCTGTTGGACTTTGTATCCTTTTGCGAAAATAATGGACGTTTGACAGTTTTCTGGAAGAGTCCTTAGGTTCTTGAGTATTTGAGCTTCGCATATGGCGTTGTCATCAATTGGATATCCGAATAAATTTGAACAAATCCTTGTGCCGGGAAATAATGGTTTGCATGTGTTTAAATCCGACATAGCAATGTACATCAAAGAATCGTCATCACGCGCGATATATTTTTGAGAAGTTGACAGTACATGATATAAACCAGTTCTGTTGTTTAAGATAGGAATTGGGAAAATTCTGAATAAGGTGTAGCGTTGTTGGTCGATTAGGGGTATTTTTAATACAAATACTAAATTTGAATTTGTTTGGAATGCTTCTAATTCAATTATATCTAGATATTTTGCTACATTGGATAATTTGATTATAAGAGGTAAATTGTTTCGATGTAAATTTTGAGAAATTTCCTGAAGTGAAGTTATCAGGTTTTCAGGATTAATGATTGAAGAATGTATTATTTTTAGTCGCGCAAATGTTATTGAATTCAAAACATTATTTAACTGATCTTCGATATACAGATAACTTTCCATGAGCAGTTCGCATTTTTCTAAAAATTTGAGTTTGGCTTCAATTATTTTTATTTTATCTGCCGTTTTGTAGATTGAATCTGAAATTATTTTAATGTCATTGTTAAATGTGACCTCATCGATTTGTAATTTTTGTATGGTTGTGTTAAAGTTTTTGATAACACTTGTGGTTACCGATATTTGATTTTTCAATGCGTTTTCTAATTGGTGTTCATCATTTGTTAATTTGTTAATGCAATTTGCATAATATTCGCCATCTTCTGAATCTAAATTTCCTGTTATTGATTTGAATATTGTTCCGATGCCATTTAGAATTCCACGTTTGTAACGTTTCGTATCAAAATTTATTTCTTGTAATTTTTCTTCGATTGATCTCGAAATTTGTGTTAGTAAGCTAACGTGTATTTTTACTTGTCCCTTGAATAAATTCATGTTTTCAAAAATTTGGTTCGATTGTTTTTATTAAATTTTCTAATATTTTTTCATTGTGTTCGAATGCGAGTTGTAGTGCAGATACATTTTTGTGTACTAGCAGTGTCCATTTTTTGTTTGTAATTGTGATTTGACTGTCTTGATGGTAGTATATTCCGATGGTATTGTTGATAGGTGAAATGGTGTATTGTGAAATTGCTGTTCCGATCAGCAGGAGTATCCTGAAAGTAAATTTAGCTTTCAAAATAGGGTTTCATTCTATCGAAGTTTACTTTAGTTTTTTGATTTGTTTCGGGATTTAAAAGAATTGCTGAATTTTGAAAGGTTTCGATAATTTCGAAAGGACCGTTAAATTTGTTTTTCAATTTGTCCTTAATTTGAGATTCTTTTTATGTAGACTTTATCTCCGATTTTGTATTGTGGAATATTTTGTGATATGTGTTTGTCAAATCTGGTTTTAGCTTTTTCTTTTTTGTAAATTTGTTTTTGTTCGAGCGATTTTGTAGTAATATGAAATTTTGTTATTTAAATCGCGTACGTATTTCGAAATTAATTCTTTTTGGTTGTATAGTGTTTCAGGAGGACGACTAGACGTATGTCCGAAAATTAATTCATATGGTGTGAAACCGTGAGTTTTGTTTACTGAATTGTTATAGCATATAACAGCATATGGTATGACTGTTAATGGATGTTCATTTGGATTTTCTAATAAGTTCACTCTAATCATTTCTAATAGTGTAGCATGGAATCTTTCGACTGATCCATTACTTTGAGGATGGTTAACGCTTGAAAATGTTAGTTTGATGTTGTAAAGGGAACATAAATCTTTTAGAAGTGTGTTGTCGAATTCTTTTCCGTAATCACAATGTATGCGAAGAGGTGTACCATAATGTTGGAAATAGAGTAAAAGAGTGTTTACTGTCGATTTAGCTGATTTGTCTTGAAGTGGATATGCTTGGGTGAATTTTGTTAATTCGTCTCTTATTGTTAGGACGTAATTTCTAGTTGGAATTTCTAAAATGTCTATATTGATTCTTTCGAAAGGTGTTTTTGGTGTTTCTGTTATTACAAGAGGGTTGCTTAGATTTTTTTCGCAAAATTTTGGATTTTTGACAAATTTCACAATTTTGGATGAATTTTTCTACGTCTTTGGTTAAACCTTGCCAATTGTATTTGCTTTTGATTCTTCTTATTGTTTCATTTATTCCGCGGTGGAGGTTTGCTTTTCCTACATGATATTGTTCTAAGATTATTGGAATTTGATCTTGATCGGGAATTTGAATTAAGTTTTGGCAAATAGTTAATTTTAATTTTTTTCAGAAAAAAATAAATGAAAGCATTTCTAGAATGGGTAGATCTAAATTGTTTTCGACATAATATGTTTTTGAATGATCGAAAATATCTTTCTCTCTGTAGAGTGTTATGAACATGGTTTCGATTACTTCGTCTGGGTCAAATGGTAATAAGACGATGTAGTATTTTCTATTTTTGATTGTTTTACTTGTGACGATATTTATTTTGTTATGACAAAAATTTGATTTTCCTCAAAAATGTCTTCGATTATTTTGTAATGTAAATCTTGTAATTTGTCTTTTGGAAAAATGTTATTATTTCTTTATGTGATTTGTCTAATAATTGATCATTTGTAAAATTGATTTTCGAGTAGTCAATTAATGATTGTGTTTTATATAAGTTTACAAAAGTATCGAGTTCTTGTAAAATTGTTTCTGGTGAGATTTCAGTTAAATCTGAGGTGTTAGATTCGTTATCTGAGTTCGAGGTGAAAATTTTGTTTTGTAATTCCGAACATTTTTGGAAATGATTGATTTTAATTCTTGAAAGGGCATCTGCATTTTTGTTAATTTTACCGGGTTTGTATTCAATTTCGTAATCGTACTCTTCTAATTTTAAACGCCAGCGAGCGAGGCGACTTCCTGGGTCTTTTATTGAAAATAACCAAGTTAATGGTCTGTGATCCGTTATTAGTTTGAATTTTCGTCCGAAAAGATAGGGTCTGAAATGTTTGACTGACCATACTATGGCGAGAAGTTCTCTTCGATAGTTGAATATCTGGTTTCGGCATGACATAAGGTTCGTGAGGCATAAGCAATTGGAAGATCTTTTCCGATTGGGCCTTGTGATAAGACGGCTCCTATTGCGTATGAACTTGCGTCTGTTGTTAAAATAAATGGTTCATCAAAATTTGGATAAATTAAAATTGGTGAAGAGGTTAATAATTCTTTTAATTGACTAAATGATTTTTGACACTCAGAATCGAAATTAAATGTGATATCTTTTTGAAGTAATTTTGTCAATGGTTTAGCTAATTTTGCAAATTGAGGAATGAATCGTCTGTAATATCCTGATAGTCCTAAAAATGATTTTATGTCCTTTTGATTTTTTGGTTCTGGGAAATTTGCGACACAATTAATTTTTTCCGGGTTTGGTTTTACTCCGTCGGGTGTGATTATGTGACCTAAATATGCAACTTCTTTACGTAAAAATTCGCATTTGTCAGGTTGAATTTTTAGATTTGCTTTTCGTAAACGTTTAAATACTTCTGATAGTCTAGCGATGTGTTCGTGAATGGTTGGTGAATAGACTATGATGTCATCCATGTATACGAGACATCTTTCATTTTGAATACCTAATAAAATATTATCCATAACTCTTTGAAACGTAGCTGGTGCATTTTTTAATCCGAACGCAACACGTAAAAATTCGAAATGTCCGTTCTCTACTGAAAAAGCTGTTTTTGGAATATCTTTTGGGTCAATTTCGATTTGGTGAAAGCCTGATGCTAGGTCTAAAGTAGTGAAGTATTGGCATTTTCCTAATTGATCGAGTAAATCTGAAATGTTTGGAAGAGGGTATTTATCTCCTACGGTAACTTCATTTAGTTTACGGTAATCAACGACTACGCGCCATTTTTGTTTTCCGGAGGCGTCCATTTTTTTTGGGACAACCCATACAGGGGACGACCATGGTGAAAGAGATGGTCTTATTATACCTTGTTGTAACATTTTTGAAATTTGTTGCTTTACTTCATCTTTGTGAATTTGAGGGTAACGGTACGATTTAGTGAAAATAGGTTTTGCATTTTCTGTGTCTATTGAATGTTTAATTTCGTTGGTAAAAGTTAAATTATCTCCTTCCAGATAGAAGATATCCGAGAAATTTAAACAAAGTTCGGTTATTAAATTTCTTTCTTCGTCGTTTAAATGTTCGAGTCTCAATTGATTTTGAATTTCTGAATTTCTGTCAATAGGGATTGATGAATCGGGAGGTTCATCAAAATTTTGGCAATTTATTGAAATATTTTGGATTGCTTCGAGTTCGATGTCCGAAAAATTTATTGATTTTGGAATAGCATTTGCGTTGAGGACTGTTGAATAAAATTCTCCTTTGTTATTAATTTTGACAATTGCATTTGGTAATCTGACTTTTTCTTTTTCTTGAGCTACCAGTATAGCCTCTGTGTTGGTTAGGTTGCAATTAAATTTAAATATTTGTTCGGTACGAGGTGGAATTGAAATGTTGTTTTCAAATTTTGTTTGAAATTTTGGAACTTTTTTGTTTTGAGGGTTTTCCTGTTTTTCCGAGGTTTCTTCTACTTTAAATAAAGGAATGGTTTTGAAATTTGTGATTAGTTGTTTGTTTTTTATGTCTATGACACAGTTGTAATGTTCGAGAAAATCTGCTCCTAAAAGTCCGTCGAAATCGATATCGAGATTATGAATGTACACTTTGTGAGGGTTTCCTGATGTAAATGGGATTAAAACTGATTCTTGTATTAAAACTTTTTGATCTGTAATGCCTTGTATTACTAAATTTTCTGGGGAACGTTGAGAGTAATTTTTGCATGTTTCTGCTTTGAAAATAGAAAGTCCGGCTCCAGAGTCTATTAAAATTTTGAATTTATCGGTAGCGTCTTTTATGTAATAAAGATTTTTTTGAGCTAACGGTTAAAAGTGATTTTTCCGATTTAATTTCTAAAGGAAAATCTGTTCGTCTGCATGTTTGTTCAAGTGTAGTGTTTGCATTTGGGATTGAATTTCGGTTAAGTTCGGTGTTAAATCTGGCGGTTGGTTTTCGATTGATAAACGCTTGTGAAAATCCTGGTTTTCGTAATGATTGTTTGTATACTCGTTTTGGAAGTTTTCGTCGTAGTATTGATGAGCTGTATCATCAAATGTATTATGATGTTCGTATTGGTTTTGATGAGCGGTATCATCAAATGTGCTGAAATTTGTTTCGAATTGATTTTGATGAGCGGTATCATCAAATGTGATATAATTTGTTTCGAATTGATTTTGATGAGCGGTATCATCAAAGTAGTATTCGTTGTTATACTCATGAATCGGGGTACCATAGTTGTAATCGTAATATTGATTTTCGGTGTTAAAATGATGAGTTTTGGGCGATTGGTAATTTGTATTTTGTCGAATTATCGGTGGTCTTTGTTGATTGTTGAAATTTGGGTTAGGCCTTATCGCTAAAGGTCTATTTTGTTGGTAATTTTGTGTTGAATTGGGCAGGTTTGTTGTCCTATTTTGGTTAAATTGGGGCTTAGAAAAATTTTGGTTAAATTGTGGTCTAGAAAAATTTTGCAATGATGCTTGATTTTGATTGTAATTATTCGAAAAATTTTGAAATTGGGAATACTGAGAATTGTTTTGTCTCATCCGACATTCGTTTATTGTGTGACCTAATCGTCTACAGTGTGAACATGATTTTTGGATGTTTGGTTTTTGTAGGTTGGGCCTAAAAGAATTTTGGTTTGTTACTTGTTTGTTTCGTTGTAATTTTTGTGATTCGAAATAAGATAGTTGTAATTCACGTTTTATTCTGCCAATAGCTTGTAACATATCTCGAGGGTTACTTGCTCTGATGATAGGGGCTAATTTTGGATCTAAACCTGTTAGTAAGGTGTTTAGTGTCATTGTTTCTATTAAGTTTGATTGTGCGGTTTTTTGTTCTGGTGTTAAGTGTTGTTTCTGAATTGCGGCGTGCATTTTTGCGTTGTGTGTCTGCAATCTTGATACAAAATTTAAAGCTGACTCATTCGAATGTTGGGTAATTCGTTGGAGGTCTTGTATTAGAGAGTGAGATCTCTTGAATCTCCAAAATGAGTTTCTAATAGATTTTTTATTTCATCCCAGGTGGATGGGTTTCGTGAATTTACAAGTTCCGCTGCTTTTCCGCGCAATTTATTTTTGACATGGAGAGTTAAAAGTATTCGTTGGTTATCTACTGCCATATCAAACGCACATCTTACGGCATTTATGAATGTTTGTAAGAAAATCTGATTTCCGTCAAATTCAGGAACGATTGAAAATATTTCGGCTAACTTGTAGGGTTCTACCGGAATGTCTTCAGTTTCGTGTTCCATTTTATTTTGATTTTATTTAAACAAATTAAATGTGATTAACAAAAATATCTAGGTAAAAGAGAATTTTTTTTTTGGGTTTTAAAATTTGTTTCACAAAAACTTGCCTAAAATGTTTTCGTTTTGATTGTTACTGACTAGAATAGTTACTAATTGGTAAGAGGGGTAAACAGAATGGTTTGTATCCTGTTTTTCTTTCAACTTAAAACTAGGTAAAGCGTGACAATGCAAGCGAGACAATTCTTTGACTTACCAAGCTTTTTCCATCCGTCTCGGCTTCTCTAGGCGAACTAGTTAGGCAGCTCCTTGTTCTAGAGGGACTAGGATGCTCGAAGATCGAAGGTTTTGATGCTTGAAGATCGAAGGTTTGGATGCTCTGCTTTCGTCTCAAGAGAACCGCAAATAGTGAGGACCGGTGCCGTGTTCTACTTGTGATTTACTCCTGTTTCTTTCTTGAAATTTCTTTCTTGGAAATTTTTCTTGGATTTTCTTTCTTGAAAATTCTTTCTTCTTCCTTTTCTTTGGGGTTTCTTTCTTGAAAATTTGTTTCTTCTTTTTCTTTGGGGGGTTTCTTTCTTGAAATTTGTTTCTTCTTTTTCTTTGGGGTTTCTTTCTTGAAATTTGTTTCTTCTTCCCGCAGGTTCTTTCTTCTCACTGAAGGATTGGAATCCCACGTCACTAGTTAGGCAATGTCCGTGTTCTAATAACGCGTGAAATCCTACCGACTGCGCCAATTTGTTATATCGATTTTCGATATAATGATTTTTTAAAAATCACATTTTTTTTTCTTGTTTCACTTTTTTTATTTTAGAGTTACAATTTTTGATTCAAATTACAGTTGTTTAATTTTGACCGAGAGTGAGCCGTTGCCGAATAGCACTAACTGGCTAACGAACGAACGCGTCTCACGACTTTTCTAAACTGGTCTGACTTCAGAACTTAACTATCAGTACAGGCGTTTGTTGATGCAAGCTTAAGCCTTTTTTATAACTTCCTAGATGCTGATCTTTCCAATAGATTTCTTGGAGACGTTTATCGTAATCTTACAGGTTGGCAGTTCTTGCATTAACAGACAAAGGGCCTTTGTTTCAGCGTTGAGATAAGACGTGTAGCTAAAATTGTATTAAGTTTTAAGATAAGGGAAATATAAGCTTATCTCAACCTCGAATGTTATCTTATGCAACATTGTTGCTTATTTGATTATACTGGTGTTATATTCTTATATAACATACATATTGAATGGAAATAAATAAGTAAAATTTATATACATATGTTGGTTATATTTATATATTTGGAGGTAAGCGAATCACTGTTATTCCATGAACTGTCGCTGTTTCGTCTACCGCGTATTTAACATATTTCTCTTTATGCAATCTGGCTATTTCCAGTAATTGTAGCTTTAACTGGTTATCTTTAAACAGGAAGTTTTTATTCTTCGGTCGATATACAATTTGGCCCTTACGCCACGCCGTCGTTGGTAATGCTTCAAGACGGCGACTATGGTAAGGTGCATTGTCCATACCCGCGGCATCGACAGACCCTGGCTCTAAATTGCGTAGTATAGATGAAACCACTTTTCGAAAACATCGTCGTTCTTCATGATAATCACCAGTTTTTTTTTTTTGACTCGAGCACTAATAAGCCATCATCCAGAAAACCCGTATCACTTCCAATATGCATAACAATTAAACAACGTTCTTTACCTGGAGCCTGAAGGTGCCTTTAAACTCGTTGAAAAACCTTCCATGAAAGCCTGGCGTCTAGTCGTGACGTTTAATGGTGGGTTTATGCAGAAATTTTTAGTAATAAGAATAAGAATAGTAATAAGCATAAAAGTTAAACCTTCGTTTTATAATGACCCAGTTCATGCAGTAAACATAATTTTTAGTAATAATTTTAAAAATAAGGATTTGCTGCATGAACTGGGTCATTATAAAACGAAGGTTTAACTTTTATGCTTATTACTATTCTTATTCTTATTACTAAAAATTTCTGCATGAACCCACCATAAGTCCTGCCACACTTTAGTTACGGTATGGCCTTCATTAAGCCAGGTTTCATCAGTAATATTTTTTTTTTACTTTTCGGGATGCGCGATTTTTTTCCAAATATCTCCTACGCCATAACACAATTTCATATTTGTCAATTAAAATACTTGTCCGTTCTCTTTGACAAATTTATAAATTAATCTCAGAAAGAGTCCAACGGACCATATGACAAGGTAGATTTGGAAGGTCACAGACACTTTTTATAGCTCCATCATTTTTTTGGAGTATGCAGTTCATGTCGAAAAAAATTGTGATTTTTTTTTACGAATTACATATTTACTATCGTCGTCGATCTTTATTTTTTTCTACCCCGCGTTTCTTATAATGTATTTTCATCATCACTTGTTTGTTTTTAATGCGCAGTGAATAGTAGGATTATTAGGTTTTTGTTAGAGAACTGCATACATCTACAGCCTCCGAATCACTCATTTGTCCGTTTTGAGCACATAGTCCTTCATACTACATACACGGTGGAGACTTTAACTGGAATATATTCGCTAGCGGGGTGGTGAATGATTTTTCAAAAAAATTCCCGAGACACGTCAACTTTTAAATGTATTTTACCTACATTTTGCAAGTAATATGAAAAATATAGCCCTTGGTGCACATTTTGAACAATTGTTACGTTGAAAATAAATTTAATTTTTAAATTGTTTTAATTGTATGCAACCCTACAAACATACTAAAAATTAAAATTTGATCAGTGCGTTGGATTCCTCTTTCCACCAGCTTTACAATGAGGTGTCACAAGCCATAGGGTTGCATTTGAAAAAAATCATGTCGAGGGTGGTTTCAGCCACCCCTGAAGGGCTATATTTTTCATATTACTTGCAAATTGTAGGTAAATACATTTAAAAGTTGACGTATCTCGGGAATTTTTGAAAAATCATTCACCACCCCGCTAGCGAATATATTCCAGTTAAAGTCTCCACCGTATATTTCATATGTAGTATAGCCCTTCATAGTCCTTCATCATAGGGCGTTTCAAAAATCACTCTAAAGATTTTATGGGCGTATTTTTGAGGTCAAAATAAAACTTTTCTTTCCTATAAACATTTGCCCTAAAATGCACCCCTCGAGCTACAGCCATTGTACCTAATTTTCACGAAAAAAAATATTTTGAACTGTGACTGAAATTTTGCAAGCCCCTGTTCTTTTAGGCGCTCTATTCATTTTTGAATTAATAAATAGGTATGTGCATATTTCAACCTAATTTTAGGGGAGGGATTGAGGGAGTCTACACTTTTACACTTAACCCATTTAGGGCCAATGATGCGTTAATGCAACACTCCGTTTCTTATTTTTTTTATTATTTCCTTTGAGAAAAACTAAAATTTATAAATTATATCCTTGACTGACAATATTCATGGTTCACTAAATGTATTAATAACCTTCCAATTTAATTTCGGAATGCAAAAATTGTATATAAACATAGCGATTATTATTGCAAAACCAAATTTTAGCTTTTTCATTATTTTTTTCGTTTTACTTATTTGTAACATAAATCCTTTTTTTATACTATATAATGAATAAGAATACATGTAAATTATTTCAACAGATTTTAATTTACATGAATTTCAAAATGTAACTTGCAAAATGATGGGGAATATTCAAGTGTTGCGTGTACGCATAAATGGCCCAATCAGTGATGTCAAAGATAAATCATACGGTCTACTCGATGATCCCGGATTGGGCGACGCTTGATGTTCTGATGCCGCTCTTTTTAGCGCGCTCGACTCTAATTGGATAACTTTGTTCTCTTCTCCTCTATTTTGGAAGACATTCCTGCAAAATGTATATATGTAAAAGGCAAACCTGTCAAATTTGGGTTCAAAATATGGATTGGGCACCCAGAACACCAAAATATATTTTTTGACAATTTCTTTTCATCGTACAAGCTTTTTACGATTTTGAAACAGCGAGGATACTCTCCAACAGGTACAAATCGTTACAAATCGGACAAATAAGTGTGCATTAGAAAGTTGATTTCTAAAAAGAAAAGGGGCTCATTCAGCTGTGTCAAAATGGAAAATATACCACAACCAGTAGTAATCTTTAACTACAATAAATTCATGGGGAGTGTTGATCTCCATGATAATGGAGTAAGCTAACTACAGAACAATAATTCTGGGAAAAAATGGTGGCGGCCACTTTTTGTGAATACTGTGGACAGTACACTGGTAAACGCTTGGAAAACCTTATAATTTGACACATGATAAAAAGATGGCCCAAATTAATTTCAAATCATATATAGCTTTACGATTACTAAAATTAGGAGCTATCAAATCGAAACCTAAATGTACCACATCATAACCAAATAAAGTACATACGTAGTCATGAGTCTGGACATCTTATCGTCAAAGATGAACTAAAAGTTAGAAGGTGATGTAAAGTTTGCCACAGCCAAACAATATACATGTGTAAAATATGTAATGTACATATACTTACATGCTGATTGTTTCAATGAATATCATAGCAAGTAGTTTTAATGTATTAGGCCAATGATGCGTATACGCAACACTATTTTTTTTAAATGTAAGATACCAAACTTTTTTTTCGCATTTTTTGTGCTTCTTTAAAGTTGTTCTGTTGTAAAATAAAGAAATTTGTAGTAATACCCTTTTATTTCTTACCGTGGCCTTAAATGGGTTAATTGGTTTCTTCACTCCCGCTTCGCTTCACCAGCAATTTTCTCTAAAGCGGTTAGCTGTATAAAAAAAGAACGCAAGAAACAAAAATGTTTTTTGTTAAATCAGAAACATATAGGTTTTTGTTAAATCTGAACTTTTCGTAAAGTTTACTACATTTAATAAAAGGCATTGTAAGCCACGTCATACCTACATATATAAAGGTATGACGTGAAGGTATGAAAGCCAAATCATACCTTCTGACAGAAAATATTATAAATTGCCTGTAGACTGGAAGTCTACTCGTACTATCTGTTGAAATGGCAGTGAAACCTTCGGCGTAGAAATAAAATCAGATAGTTTTTCCACATACTCAAATACTACGCACGCGTTTCGTCAACCACTTTGGAATTTTATTTTATATAAATATTTTCATGCCTGAATGGATGGTTTTATTAATTTTAAGATTTCTCGTCGGACACATAAAAGTTCGGCCATCAAATGTGTAGACCCTCCCTCAATCCCCCCTAAAATTAGGTTTCTGCCATTTTTGAAGTAACAAATAATGCGCCTAAAGGAACAGGGACTAAAGGAGCAGGTCAAATTTTCAGAAGATTCAAAACTTAACTGTAGTCATAGTTCAAAATAATCGATTTTCAACGCAACTTACAAAGGCTGCAGCTCGGAGGAGGTGAATTTAGGACACATTCATATGGAAAAAAAATATTTTCACCTCCAAAATACACCCTTAAAATATTTGTAATGAATTTTTAAACACCCTGTATATTGACAACAGAAGGAATTTTGGAATTTTCGCAACAATAGTTCCAAATTGACTGATTTACATTCAAAAAATGGCTAATATTTCGTCTCTTGAAAAATACATTGAAATTAAACTAAAGTAAAACTATACTCATACTAAAATAAGGTGACATAGAAAAAGATCTAAACATTTCTTGGCGCACAAAAGGAAAATACCTATTGAGCCAAATTTAAGTTTAACTGATTCCAGATAACATTCAACTGTCTTGACATTATTCCATGGCACAGTTAACTTCTCTTACGGCTGTTAATTTCGATACTTTGCTCAACTTTGATATCATATGGGAGAAACACATATGGCGGTTTTGAGCAGTCCCGACAACGCTATGAATTCAGATTTTAAATAATAATAAAAATATATAATAAACAACGGTAAATATAAGTATAAAAAATAATATAATATAAAATATAATATAAAAAATATATAAATAAATAATAAATAAACAAAAAAGTCACAAATGGTCATATTGAATTTCTGGGGTATAAAAAATCGTAGCAGCCTGTCTGAAAAACATTGAAAAACGGTCTGTTTTTCGTTGTCTGTCTGTTTTGGAAAAAAGTGGGAGAAGTTTTGGAAAACAGACAAGGTTTTTGACAACTTTGACGTCCCGTTTTGACAGGACTGGTTATAAGGACGTTTTGACAGGACTAGGGTATAATAATACCCTTAGACTAAGGAAGGGTCCCTAATCTAATGTTACACCGCCTTTATTTTATATAATCTCAAACTGTCTAAACAATGCGACAACCGACATCGGATAATCGGAGTGAGAAAGCTTAACAGATAAGCGAGATAGAGAAGGTATCAAACATAATGACTAGGAATGTTTGCTGTCTCGAGTGTTAAACTGCCCTCCCCGTAATTATACATGTATACACGCGTATACATGTATAATTTACAAGGCGCTTAAAAAACACGGTTTATACTTTCATTATCATAGTGTTATATAGTACCAAGCCCTACATTTAGCACACATTTCCGAACCCTAATTATGACTAGGGTCCGGAAATGTAAACAAATGAAAAAAAATGTAAAAAAAAACAAACTTTACGAACCACTAATGACAAATAAAAATACATTCTATACGAACTGAAGTAGGTAGTTAGTAATAGTAAGACTAGTAAAACATACCCATGCTAGACCATTGCAGCTTTTGTAGTCCACTGTTAGATATTTTGTCGTGTATTATTTCTAGGAAACATTATTATATAGGTATATTAAATATGATTTATATTATTTAAATTGTGTCTTTAAACTTTATCGTGTTAAATGTATGTAGATGCAAATAGTAATAATTATAATAATAATTTCTTTTTTTATTATTAATTTATCGCTCATCTTATCATTCATAAAATACACCAATACCTATAGAATACCTATAGTACACCAAGAATTTTGCCCGCGATCTGTGCACAACGAACGTAGTACGAGGTGGTAAGACCATACCCGAGGTATTATAAAAGAAACCCACAAACAAACAATAACAGTTTGTACTTCCCGGCAGTGCACGGCTGCAGCTACAAAAGAAATGAGCACAATTTGAGGTTTCATCCACTGGAGCCACGAGCAAAGCTACTGTTGGTGCACTGTACATTTCTTGTAACTTAAGATACTTTATTAAAAAGTACCTATGGATGTAAATATTCAATTAATATATTTCTTTTTCTTGAGAATATCTGTCTTCACCTTTAGAAGATATTTTATTTATACTCGTGTTTTAGTTAATTTTTTAAAGTAGGTATCTCTCCCAGCTCTGTTAACAAAGACATAATTTTCTTGACTATGATACTTACATAATATGTACTTATTACCACCTAATGTAAACTTTATTTTGACAGAAAGCGTTGAGCATTGCAGCACAGAATACCTATGAATAGCATAGGTAAACACTGGACAGTTGTTCGATGTTCTTTCAATATCGCCATAGTCATGTAAAGTCTGACACTTATCAAAATAACATAAGAAATGCAATGTTGCATTTTGCATTTAAGTTTGTGAATAATATTTGATTTTGATTCCATATTTTCACGTAAAAAACTTAATTTCAGATTAAACTTTCTCTGTATATATCATGTCCGACGAAGCAAAACCTGAGACGCCAACAAAACAGTTGGAAGATTTGCAGATCGAAAATGGAAGTGGCGATGCCAAAACAGAATCAAAAGTTACATTCGAGGAAAATTTCAGAATTTTTGCCAAGTTTGGTGATCCAAAATCAGACGGGAGACAAATAAATCTCTCAAATAGCGACAAATGGATGAAACAAGCCCACGTTATAGATGGCAAAAAAATCACAACAACAGATACTGGAATTTATTTTAAAAAATTAAAATCACCAAAGTTGGGCATTATTGAATATAGGACTTTCCTGGAAGATTTGGCTAAGAATAAAAAAACCGATGTGGCAGAAATAAAAAGAAAACTGGCAAGTTGTGGACCACCGGGACACCATGGTGTTGGGGTAAGTACCTCAATCCTCATCTCGTTTTTGTGGAATCTATCATTTCTGGAAAAAAAAATTCAGTAAAAATCTCAAATATTCCGTCTATAATGTGCCTCTTTTTTTCCGCTCTCATAGATAGAAAAATCAGCAGCTTTAAGCAAAACCTTCACAGAAAAATGTAGTCAATAAAAGTAAAACATGAAAAAACTCGTTTTCCTAGGAATACTTACCATTGAGTTAAGGTATTTGATGATTTTTATGTTTTTAAAAGTGAAACATTTATTCCTTATAACTTTTTTTTGTATGTTTTAATCATTGACTATTGATTAAAAGAGGTATCTACATTTTCTGAAATTAATCACTATGATACACACACATGAGTGATATAAAACACTCAATATTTTTAAATAATCTTGTCATAACTGCATATTTCATTATAATATCCTTCACGTCTCATTTTTTAGTAATATCATAGCATAAGGAAAATGCTGGCAATATTGTTAGTCCTATTTTGACCAGATCAATTCATGATTCAATGCCCATGGTGCTGCCTGCCTATTACATTCATTGCTAGAGTCGAGAAATCGTGCACCCTATTAGAACCGTATTATGGGAAGTATTTTTGTAAGGAAACATGGGGCCCACATCATACTTTAGGAAGTGATACTTATTATTATACTTAAATCCATAGAAGGCAGATAAACTTAGGATACCAAACGAATCTTGCAAAAAAAAAATCGTAAAGAGCGTCTGCCTCATCACAAAATCCTGGAAATGGCTTGTTAAATGTTTGTGAAATATTTATTGGCAATATCAGAAACAAAAAGCTGGTATGCAATAAAAATTTTTAATAACACTATAACAGATCTCGAGATTTAGAAAAAGTTACAAGAATAAAACTTTTATATTTACTTGGCGATAAAGAAAAAATATTTCGCAAATAGCCGCCTGCAAGCCGTTTCCAAGATTTTTTTAATGAAATAACGGTTACGGTACTTACGATTCTGTTAAGGTCCGTAATTTCTCGACTCTTCATTACTAACTTGCAAAAGTTAACTGTAGTAAGTAGTAACTGCACTCTGATATACTGATATACATACATAACGTACATATGATGACACGTTTATCAACCTGAATAAAATAAATATTTATTAAACATGCGTAATTACGAGTTACGTAATTGATATGATTATATGCATCATTTACCAGCTTCCATATTTTTTAAATCAACCTATATTTTTTAGGCAGTAAAATCTACAAACACTGTTGATCGACTAACAGATACTTCTAAATATACTGGAACACATAAACAACGATTTGACGATGTGGGAAAAGGAAAAGGTATTGCAGGCAGAAAAGACCTGCCTGACACTTCAGGATATGTGGCGGGATATCAAAATAAGGACACATATGACAAAAATAGTTATATAAGCAATGTAATAAAGTTTGCGTGAAAAATATTTTATATTTTATATACAAGTTCGTGTATGTGTACTTTAGGCTATACATTTTTATCATTTAAATAATAACAAACTCAGAGTTATACCTTTTGTTAAGTTTCTGTATAATATTGTATAGAGAATTTTATTTATTTTGTTATACATTACAATTATGTACTTATTTCAGCAATACTCTGTAGAGATTATAAGATCAACAAACAATTGAACTTCTATTAAATTGGGCAAATTACAAAATTTTATATAAAATGGGCTAAACCATTGGGCGAAACTCTTTTCCCATTACAATATATTATTGAGGGTGTATACTATATATGTATATGATTTTACAACACTACAACAATTTTTATATCTGTAGAATGCACCCTCTTTTGCTTGCAAAGCTTTTGTCGGTGTATATGTGGTTTTTTAGCTTGTATTTTAATTAGGTATGTACATTAATACTAAAAGCTTTATTTTAATCAAACAGACTTCTAAAATAACATTAATAACAGTATTTTTAAATAACTGTTAGTACTTTGCCAAGTCAGACACCAGTTCATAAAGCATTATTTGAAAACTGAAAACGGAAAAACTCGGTTGTACATTTTTCATTTCTTACATACGTATGTATAATACTCCTAGTATATTGTCAAAAGGGCAGAAAGTAGACATTAGCAGCCCATGACTTTTTTGTATACAACGCTGTAAATGAAGCCAAGCGCTGCTAATGCGTGTGTGACATACAAAAGCTTTTCGCCTATCTTCAATTAAATCAAACAAAAATACGAAACATGTTCATTTTTAAGTCAAAATAAAAAAGCAATCTACACAATTTACAAACTAATTTTTCCCACAACCCTCTACGAAAATACACATAACATTTCAAAAGAGTAGGTACGAAAACAGATGCTAACACACACATGTGTTATTTCCTAACTCCTTAGGACTTTTATTTTTAGTAACTACCACTTAAATAGCTTAATACTCTCCTTTGTAACAAGAAAAAACATTATTTGTATTAATACTTTCAAGAATAACAATATTTTTTACCTTAAATAACTAAGCCATTTAGACATTATTAACAAGACATGACTGACTAAATGTCATTTTGCTTTAGTCACAAAAAAGTTTTGTTCTGGGTTGTGGAAAAAATATTGTACATAACTCGCTTGAAAGAGCACTAACACACTCGTGTGAGTTACTCGTGTGAACGTCACATTAGTATGTCATATTCTACTTTTCATGCTCGTTACGCTATTCACAGATTGTATAATTTCACGTATATCTGCAATAAAATGAATTCCTGTTGTTTATTAACAACAAGCTGACCAACTTAAAAGACTGTTTTCAAAGTACCTAGTTAGAACATATTGTTTTAGCTGTTTTACAAAATGTTTCAAATATTTTGTAAATGAACAGTGTTTTAGCTTTCGCCATTTATTTTACGTACATACATATGTATAATATACTCGCAGTTCTATGTGTAGACATCTGCGTATAGATACAGCAGCAGAAGCCGAACTTCATAATTCATAATAAATAATAAAGGGCTTGTCATTTCTATGGAATGCCACCAATTTTAGACGTACCCTGTCGCGTCTCGTGTCCTGATGGGAGCTCGGGGTTTTTAGTCATATCATGTTATGTCATGTCGTCTATACGCAGCTTAAAATAAAACTGTTTTATGCTAGAAATAAAAAAGTCATAATTTATTTAAAAAAAGTATAATAAAAAAGTAATATTTTATTTGTACTTTCTTTTGAATATATCCAAATCCAAAAAAATACATGTATTTCAAATACGAGTATATGTACCCATAGTTAATAGTGGCAGCGCGTGAACTTGAAAATGTATTTTACATTAAAAAAATTGATGAGTTTATAATGAGATTTAGAGCCCGGATTTTAATCGTGTATGGCGTCAAATATCAGAATAGGACCGCAGTTTGCATATCAAAGAGCTTAGAAAAAAATTAGCAATGTATTACCTTAAACATCTAAATACAGTTGTTTATGAGGTCGCATACAATTTCTGCATTATAAATAATATAACTATCGCGTTATTTTAAACATTTCAACAATTTGTTTTCAATTCATAGGACTTACTTATTAGTCCATACCTGGAATGTACGGTAGAGATCCGGGCTCTAGTTATATGATAATACTAATAATAATAATAATACATTTATTTTCAACAGGATAAACCTAATTACAGAAAATCTTTTAGAAAAACAGTGCAGTAGACACTAGTCTACTGTACACAACAATACATAAACTAGTTTTTTCAATATACAAAAACTGTGTGGTTTGACGATATTTATAAATTACACTGTTTGTATTTTAAAATCATGTACTTAACATGATCATGATTTACATCACATGAGGAAGATAAATTATTAAACAATTTGCACATGTTAAAAACATGTTTGTTCTACACATTTTGTTATGAAAAGTAACATACTGCCGAGATTGCAGTCTTGGAACCAAAAAGAAAATTTGTTCAAGGAGTGAAGGACAATCCAGTTCATTATGCAAAAGCTTGTATAAAAATTTTATAGAGGAGCAATTTCTCCTGTCTATTAGTGAATCTAAATTAAAAGTAGAAAGCAGTATTGAGTGGTCAAATCCTCTTTCTGGAAAAATGCCATGAGACTTATTATACGAGTACATGTATTTTAAACATTTTCTTTGTACAGATTCTATATAACTTATTGCATTTTCATCAATAGGAGACCAAACAACAGATGAGTACTCCAGCTTACTCCTAATAAATGTTACATATAGCAGGTGTTTGTATCTTTAAAACTACTCCAGTTTCGGGTGAAAAAAACCTAACAACTTAGAAGCCAAGGAGACAATCTGTGTGATATAGCCTGCAAACGTAAATTTTGTATCGAATATTACTCCCAGGTCCTTAAATTCGTCTGTCCTGTCTAGTATATTACCATTTATATTACAGTCATATATTAACGGGGTTCGTTTTCTGTGAAAAGAAAGTACAAGTAAAGTCGCCTATCAAGTTGATAAGATTCCATAAGTGGTAGGTTACAAGAAAACACTATATTATTGAGCTTTGATAACAGGAGGAGGATATGATGTCAATCAAAGGACCCCGCTCATTTCTTATGGGAAGTGGTCTCCAGTGAAATTGGCTGGGGTTGATATATGACAGTTGACAACTGAACACTCATTATTCATGAGATCATGAGTGACCAGATCAAGAATAATGTGTATTGATAACCGCTTTATTAAGTTTTAATATGTTTTGAAACTTTTTTGACAGCTGTCAACTGTTATTGATTGTTATTGTTCATACCATCTGAATTAGCAATCGAAAAAATCCCCGGACTGAATCAGATACCACAAAGAAACCCAGAATCTACCAGAGAACCCCCGTTCATTATAACAATATATACTACAAGCGTCAAAATGTGGAAAAGTATTTTAACCTCTAATATCTGGAAAACTATGCATTTTTAAACTTGGTGCCCATGAGAACTTTTGATACTGTGGTCAAGAGAAATAATATATATATATATATATATATATATATATATATATATATATATATATATATATATATATATCAATCCCAGCCAATTTCACTAGAGGTCACTTCCCATAAGAAATGAGCGGTGTCCTTTATGGAAAAAGAGTGTAAAGTGACCCTTTTTTTGACAAGTGCGACAAGTCAAAAAAAGGCATTGCAAAGGAAGAGAGTTGCATACAATATTTTTTCTACAACCGAATTGTTTACGTAAAAAAAAAACAAATATAACAAATTTTCTTTACGCACTAGGAGTAGTAAGTAAAATAGTTATTTATGCAACAAGTGTGTAAAGTGACCCTTTTCGAACGAATGTGAATTTTGACAACCACACGAGTAAAAAAAGGGACTTTTTTTAGGAAAAGGAAAAATTTATAATAGGGGGAATTATAGATATTGCGTCATGGGCGCCTAGGCGTTTTTTAATTAAAAGCATTTCTGTATAGAAATAAACTGTCAGTATAAAAATAAATTCCACCATGTGATACATGGTTGAATAGAACTATAAGATGATTAAGATAGGCTAAAAAAATATACCAACAGGGTTCTATTTAAAATTGTTGGGTCAACTTTGGATCCACACTTTAAAAAATATTACAAAAAAGTAATATCTTTCTATGACATTTATTCAAGTTATAGCGTCATAAAATTCCTCACAAGAACCTACTGTTACTATCGCATTTTTTGACTAACCATAACAAATATCACCATTGACTTCTAAACATTTTCTGCTTCTTCTGTGAAGGGTGCCTGTTTTGTTTGTTGTACTCAAGCCTTTCTTTAACATTGACTGCAGCATTACACATTGAATTAGTGTATCAAGCGTAGGTAAGTGTAGTGCATCAAAGTAAGTTGCACACTCTTATTTTATATACTTCTTCTTTGGTAAAGTCTCACAAAGAATAGTTAATCGTATAAGGTCTAGAGCCCCTGAAGACCGATTAATAGGACCACAGCAACCAATTCAACGTCCTGGAATTGAAACGTTGGCTGCTAACAAGCAATATGTGCAGGAGCTGTATCATGCTAATACAATAATGTATAGGGTCCGAAAATGTGTCCGGCAAAGCAGAAGTCGACACTATAAAACTCTATGATAATGAAAGTATTAACCGTATTTTTTAAGCGCCTTGTATGTTGTACATATACGCGTATATTTCTTTCCCGTGCTACATACGGCATTGACCCCTTCCTTAAAACGCTCCAGTATGCGCAGTAGTACGCCATCCCCATTTCCGTCGTCGCGGGAACGCCGGGATACTCTCACGGAGTTTTACACGCGAACACGCAAACAGTCGAAAGCAAACAGGCAAACATTTAAAATGCATTCTGAGTAGAACGTCCCCTAGTCCTCCCCATATGTAAATTATTTTGTACTAAAATTATGTACTCGTCTCTTGTTAGATGATGCTCCAAAATGAAAGTCAATCAAATAACTACCACATTACTCTATACTGTGTAACTACCAACCATAGTACACCATACATTTAATAAAACGTATGCTGAAAATTAATTAATAGACTCACATCAGGTAGCCAGTTCAGTATACTCTTAGGTAATAAAAATCTGAACCAAGAATTTGTAAAAGTAGTAAATATACTGGGGTGTTTTTATTATTTTTGTCAAGATAAGAATTCGAATTAAAAAAAATGTCGGATTACTGAACATTCGGTCTATCAAGCATCAGATTACACAGGCCGAAATTTAACTGAACTTTTAAACCAGAAACCAGATGAGATTATACTTCTCCAAAGGTTTTTGACACGCTGAATACAGATCTGATCTCAGAATGAATTTTTAGGTAATTTTTCTCCAAAAAAAACTCGTTACAACTAGCATCTGAAACTACTACTCTTTCCCCTTTGAAAATACCATTTGAATTATCTGGATATCCCTGAAATTGAATAAATGGGAGAAATGAGTCGATTAAATTACAAACACAATTTCCACTGGCTCTCCGGCTTTTGATACTGCTTGTAAATGATCGCGATTGTGAAGTCCGAATTACAAAATTAAAAATTGCGGATCCAATAGGGTGGATGCAATTTAAAAAAATTTTAAGAAATGGAGTTAAGAAATGAAAATTCATACTGAGTGTCTCCAATAACATAAGACACTACTCTGGTGTGCCACATTAATCACTTTTTTTCAGTAAGGCTAACCGTCACAAATATGCCAAACTATTTTTCGCACTTTTAGGGTAGAATATATTGAAAACCTGATGTGATCAAAAACTTTTGTAAAAGTATAGCTGGTATCTGCTTTAAAACTTTGTCGGCCTATTATCAAGCTTGTACTGAATGTATTTATCACTAAAGGCTACCATTAAAATATTTATGTGGTGAATTCTGTTATGAAAACAAATAAAAATCGATAACATCGGTAACATTTTTTTAAAATTATTTCTAATTTTTTGGTTACTTCCGATAATTTGGTGCATTACTTCCGATGCACCCTGTATAACTATGTCAGCTGGCCTGAGAATTTTTTGGAACACAGTTTTCAAGTTGATTATGTAAGTTCAGTTTCCTTGGAAAAAAAGTATGAGAACTTTTGACGAGACTACTGGTTTCGATCCCACCAGAAACTAGCGGATCACTTCACATTCACATGCTTATCTAAAATAGTACATAAAGAATATAATTTTTGCCTAGTGGTTCAATATTTTTAAAATATAGTTGAAATATTTTTTTATATAAGGGGTTAGGGATTTGGGGTTAGATTTTGAGATTAGGGTTCTACCTCTGTGGATGAATGCAGAAGGTTCCAGAACCAAAGTGTATGTTTAAAAGCATACGTCATGGTAAAGCCGGCTAATAGTCTAAGATCCGGCTGCAAGATTGTTACGTTCATCGAGTATTTAATAAAAATCAAATTTTTGTATACAATTATAAAAGGGGCAATATATTTTGGCTGGGTTGCCTATTAAAATGTTCCCGCTAGTATTTTTAATTAAATTATCATGAATTGAATTTTTGGCAAAAAATTTATTCACTAGTTATTTAAATACACTATACTCCACTTCTCAGAAATATATGTAAAGAACTTGAAAAGTGATAGTTGCCATTGGGCACTTGGCTGCAATCTACGCAGCCAGGTGTAAGCAGGTAATATTTTGTTACATTTATATGTTCATGACGTATTTTCATCAATTATATATCAAATTAAAGCTAATTTTTTTCTGTACATGATAAACTACCTCTGCCTATGTAAAAGTGGCCGCAAATAGGGGTTGCTAGCTGTTAAAGATTGTTTAGAGTGAAAGAGAGTTAGCGCGCTACATCATTCGTTAGGCAAGGATGGCGATAGCCAGCTGTGAGAGTTTTTAAAGCCATTGCGCACGCGTTGATAGCTAGTGCTCAACCAGCGGCGTGAACGACGCATTATGAGCTCCAAAACGACACAACAGGTTAAAATGACAATGTGGCTGTGTAGTTGAGAACACTAGATATCGACGCATGCGCAATGGCTTTAAAAACTCTCACAGCTGCCTATCGCCATCCTTGCCTAACGAATGATGTAGCGCGCTAACTCGCTTTCACTCTAAACAATCTTCAACAGCTCTAAACAAACAGCTAGCAACCCCTATTCGCGGCCACTTTTACATAGGTAGAGGTAGTTCATTATGTACATAAAAAAAATAGCTTTAATTTGACATATAATTGATATGTCAAATGAACTTGAAAATATGAATACGTCATGAACGTATAAATGTAACAAAATCTTACCTGCTTACACCTGGCTGCGAAGAGGTTGCGGCCAAGTGCGCAATGGCAACTATCACTTTTCAAGTTCTTTACGTATATTTCTGAGAAGTGGAGTATAGTTTATTTAAATAACTAGTGAATCAATTTTTTTCCAAAAATTCAATTAATAATAATTTAATTAAAAATACTAGCGGGCACATTTAGGCAACCCGGCCAAAACATGCCCCTTTTATAATAGTACATAAAAATTTGATTTTGATTAAATACTTTCGATGAACGCAACGATCTTGCAGCCAGATCTCGTCCTATAAGTTTAACACATCTCTTTCTAAATTGCAACAGTTTATTGTTTTCATGAATTTTGTTTTTGCACGTACATGTAGTAAGTAGTATGACGCATACGATTATGGTCCGCCGCCGGATCTGCCAACTTTAGTCATGAGTAATTGAATTTTAAGGGGTTAGGGATTTGAGGTTAGGGTTCTGGTGAGTAGTCTTTTAAAATTCTAGGGGTGAATGCATTCCAGCTTTTTGCAGTATGCAGTTGGATCAAGTCGTATTCATTAATAGATTCAAGCTTGAATGGAGAAACGTGGAAAATTGCCAAATAGGCAATATCTCGCTCTTTATCCATCCATCCATATCTCGAAAACTGTTCATAGCAGAGGTTCGGGTACATGACAACTTTTGATCAGAAAATCAAGTCATCAGCGATCAGATTTAGTGATCCAATCACCATAAGGTTTGTGCGGGGTCCTTCAGTTATTTTTAAATAAAAATCAAAATGTATTTTCAAGAGTGGTTTATTTCAAAATTTGCTTAATGTTACAAAGTCTATATTAACAATAATAGTTCAGTAATAAATTACAACAAACGATTGGCAAAAATACATCAGTTAGAATGCTACATAATGACCCTCATAAATGAAAATAAATTCACATAATAAATTAAATCAACTAATTCCAACTGATTAATAAAGCTACGGTATGTAAAAAAAAGGAATTTAATTTCTATTGGCAGTAAAAATATACACACTTCCTGCCCTTTTATGTATATATATAAAATAAAATATGTATCACTTAAGGTAAACCTTATATTAATCTAGAATAATACTGACACCAGGAAATTATTAGTAAGCACTGCTTTTATTTAAGATTCGCATGCGATGACTATCAGTATTCGGGTTGTACCAATTGGAAATTAATCACAGTCCGTTCGTTATTAAAACAGCAATTCGCCATCCAATTCCACAAAAATTTCGGACCATCTTCCTGTGTCAGCCAGTTCCGTCACATTTTTTACTTGAATTTCACTGCTGAAAAATAGTGTGATTTTCTTTAGATTTCTTTTTTTTAATATATAAGGAGTTTCAACATAGACTAGGACTAATGCTATAAAATTATTTTTATATTTATCTTCAATAACAATACTTTGCAACATCAGCTATATGGAGGGCGTGGCACATTTGCCGATTAGTTTGGATCGATTTTGGGAATTCAATATTTCATTAACTGCCATAAAACTTCTTTATAATAATTCACAGTTACTATAGTATCCTGGGACTGTGTGGACATACACCATCCTCTTGTAATAAAAAAATGTTATAACTGATTTTTGAACATATACTTTATTTCCTTTTACGACCCATTGTGGGCTTTGCTTTTCAGGGTCATAACAATAGGCCAAAATTGCATCTAGAGTAATAACAGTCTTGCACCATTCATCCCCTTCCTCTTGAACACATTGTTTACAATACCCATAAACCACTACCCTATTGGCCTTCTAGTCAGGTGACAGAAAACACAAAATCCGGGGAGCACAAACTCTTTGACAGGTTCAAATGTGTATATGGAAGGATAAAAATACTTCTGATAGATATCACAAGGATGTTAGAGTTTGCAAGATAGTGAGACATGGATGTGTCCGAATAATTTTCTTACTTCCAAAGTGTTTATAGTTTTCTCAAATAACACAATATTTGGAGCCTCTAGACTGGCTTGAAACTTGTAGCTCTTTCATCCTTCAGTAAATGTTTTGTGTCATCTAAAACATGCAGATCTTACAATAGATGATTGACCAAATCTGCCTTAATCATGACAACGTTTAAAAGTTTCTGTTGCTGATTTTCCCAAATAAACACAAAATTGAATGGCATACCTTAACTCTCTAAATCCGCAACAAACACATATAAATAATTAGCCATTATTTGTCATTTTGCAAAAGAACAGAAGTCTACTTGGATAATACTAGCTGAGGTTTAGAGTTTTGTCCACAATAATAGTGACCTCTAACGAGAATCTTAACTATCAATCAGATTGACAATCTGATTGTGGTAATTAGATTGTCAATCCTGAGTTCAATCAGAACCAAATGACTCTACACTATCAAACTGACAATCTGACTAACAATCAGATCGATATTATTACTCAATAGAGAACGAAGTGTCATCAAACATGGATGTCAAGGAAAAAGAAGACTTGTTTGGCCATCTTATTGCCATTAGTTGCCAAAGGAAAGGTCAAATGAGCATGTTGGATGATAGAATATGATGGACGATAGAGTGAGAATGTAGGTGTATCACGGCCGCATCACGGCATTCCACAGTGAATGTGTTAAAGATCATTTAAAGGTCAAGCAATTTTTTTTTAAATGGAACTCCATACTTCTGACGCCGGAAAGAGAGAGAGCGGAAAAGTTTACATTCAGATATGATCTTGACTGACCGCTTCGTTTGACCTTGAGGATCCTCACAAGGTCAAACTGACAAAATCTGCTACATAAGACTACCTTGAAAATTTCTTGTCATCGTAAACATATAAAGTTCTTTTCCTTACGATTTTTGTTCGGTTTGATCATGTACTCAATTCTTGGCGTATAACCAGCTGGTGAAGGCAAGGTGATGTGTGCACCCAGCCAACTAAGGCAAGGTAAGTTTCTAACTGTTTCATTAAAGCTTCTGTTCAAAGTTATTACCGCCAACTTCTGTGGCGGATTTTCTATGGCCCATGACAATGAACATGCTCAGCATTGATACAGCATAATAACACGAAAAGAGAGGATGTCTTAGTATGAATGGTTGGCGAAATGTGTGCGTTGTGCATAAAATGTTTTGGCGTCAAATGGAAAAGCAATTAGTGTAAATTTGTTTCTTTGCCGAAGATTTAAATTCTCCTGAATCTAATGAGTTTGCTATTTTGGTTAGTGTCCCTTTTTTATTGATCTTTTTTTGGTGACCACACCACCAAATGGTCACTTCAAGTATCACTTTTCGTTCTTTTTTGCTGGCAAAATAGTTAACCAAAATTTTCAAACCAAACAATCAGATAGCGTGTTCTGATACCGATCATTTTTTATTTCATATCTGCTCCTCGGCCCGACTATATCAAACTTATAACCTATATTAAAAAAAAAAATCCAAAAATGATATTGACCTTAGTTCCTACTGGATCCTAGTTAGTTCCTACTACAATACCTGTCATTAAAGGTTCTGGTGCCTTGGGTGTTCTGGAAGCAGACTGTGTAGTTTGGGTTGTGGGTTTGGCTGTAGTACTTTGTGTAGGACTACTAGCTTGCTTGGCGGCGTTGTTTGAACTATTTTGTGCAACCTGCCTCTGATTTGGTTCAGAACGGTTACTTTGCTGTTGATCTCGACGCTGGGGTTGCCTGTAACCACTGCGGTATCCGCCTCGGTAGCCTGAACCTCTATAGCTTCCACGTCCTCGGTAACTAAAAAAAAGATACAACATAGGTATTAGAGTTAGTTAGTTGGTTAGAATTAGCACCAAATAGTGCTTTGTGCAACTTAATAATATCACTGGATAAGTCCCATAGATTGGAAGTACATATGATATGTGGCAAGAATATGAACGCTGTATGTAACATAGTTTACTTTTCAGCACGTATTTAGTGATATCGTCTGGCAAAATAGGAGGGAAAATTATTTATGAAATGATTTTTGCAACTATGATTGTGCAACTATGAGTTGCATAAAGCACCATTTGTTTTGGACCCTAACAAATATGTGTACTTCCTTAAAATACAATATTTTTACATATTCATATACACTTCAAGGAAAAAAATATATATAAGATAAAAAACATTCATTAATTTTTGTTCTAGGTGACACTGTTGACGGTTGATGGGCAGGCTGGGCCTGCCCACCAATTTTCGGTGTAAAATATGCAGAGCTGACTTTGGCGCCACCTACAACGATCATATTCATGTAATATCATGAAACTATTTTTTTTAACTACAAATTATATTCAACAACACAGTCAAAACCATTTTTTTGTTTTATCAATTACATCCGGCCGAAAAAAGATCCTAAAAATCATCAATTTTTGAGCTGTCAAAGGTGGTAAACCCCCTTAACGAATAATTTTAACTGCTAGTGGAGATTAGCAATATCTAATCGAAACATCATATGGTAAGTGAGTGATATATTTCTTGTCAAATTTCGCATGACTTCTTATAGAGGTGGGCAACTGGTAAATTACCTATTAGTTAATTTACTTTAAAAGATAATTTAAAGATAATAAAAATAAAAGTGATTTAAAGGTAAAAGTTATTACTTTCCGAAATGGAAAGTAATAAACACCAAAAAGGAAATTTTCGTTTTTGTGGTAATTTTGTGGAAATTTGTCATAGAAAATCTGAAACATAAACAAGCAGATTTTTTTAAAATGAGGTGGATTTGCTTAAATTTATGTACAGTTTCTTATGTACACAAATTAATTTTATTAAAATATTTTTGTGATTGTTGTGAAAAATTTGTTTTATCATTTCTTTGTTTTATTTTAAATTTGATTTTCTTTTTTTCTGGATCAAGTTCAATTCTATAAATAACCTAAAATTAGTGTAATGTGAAATATGCATCTTTATTAAAATAAACAAAAATAAAAATGTATTTAAAAAAAACTGTTATCAGAAGAACAGAAGTACATAACATGTATAATGATACCTACATGTAATGATACACACATATTTTTTTAAAGTCTAGCATGCGGATTATAACTTACTTTTTTTTTATTAAAATCAAAACTTAAACCAATTTAAAAGTCCACGTTTTTTTTCATCAACATGACAATATTTCTGCCATCTTTCAATGTTTCTTTTGAAAATTTCCAAAAAATTCGGTAATTTTGAAAGGTATCTTTCAATTTCAGGTAATTTAATTACTTTAAATCATAATTTAACCCTTTCACTGCGGGAACCGTATAAAGCCGTAAAAAAATGTGTGGCTGATATGCGAGAGCCGGACATTTACGCTAGGGTACAGAAGTGCTTTAATGCGTGAGGTAGCGCAGCTGCATGATTTACTGCACGATTGGTGACTGCTTGATTAATTGTACGAGTTTGCTTGAAATTTTGCGTTTCTAATGGAATTAAAAATGCAACATTTTCAATGATTCGCATTTCGCGTCGTAAACAAATGGCTGCTAAACACACACTAACTGACATATCCCGCTCAAGCTTCACAAGAATATCAACGAGGGTAGTACCAATCAGTGGCGGTCGGTGGAATTTGACATGCTCGTATTTTCGTAAGGAGGCATGGGACCCACACCATAATTTAGGGGATGGTTACTAAAACCTAAGTAGAAGGCTATAATGGCAAAAAATCTTCAGGGAAAACTTGCGAAATTTTTTTTTACAAAAATGGCTGCCTCCGGGTAGACCTTGGAAATCTGGAAACATTCTGAGATCTGTAAAAGTTATGGTAATTTGAATTTTTATTTCATGCCAACATTTCGCCTGTGAGATTTTAAAATAGTTATATCTTTACGCAAAATAAGAATTTTGCAAAAATCACAAATATAAAAAAAATGTAATTACTCGGTGATTATCAAATAAAAAAATTTTGTAAACCGTTTCTAAGATCTGCTAGGAGGCAGCGCCATTTTTGGAAAAAAAATTTCGCAAGTTTTCCCTGAAAATTTTTTGACATTATAGCCTTCTACTTAGGTCTAGTAACCACCCCCTAAAATATAGTGTGGGTCCCATATCTCCTTATGGGAATACGAGCATGTCAAATTCTACCGACCGCCATTGTAACCAGACTAGAAAAAAAAAGTTAACCGATTCGGTTTACGTGCACGGTTTAAATGGACCAGTCCGGGTCAAATTTGATCAGAGTATGTAAAAGTAAAGTGTCATTATTAAAATTAAAATGACTAATTTTATTAACATGCATTAAAGTTTCATATCTTGATTTTTAGAGGAAAACATTTGCAAATAGATTAGTTTTCTTTTCTGGTAATTTACACAAAGGTACATTTTAGACATATTATATGGTAATACTCGGAAACAAGAAAAAAATGTACTCTATTTTATGATCAAAAATTAGGTATTGCAATTTAAAAAACATCACGTTAATTTAAAAAGTGGGGGGGGGGAGAAAATTTTGAAAGCTGACCAATCTTGCTTTAAATGTTTTTCAGACTTATCCAAATATCAACAGAACTAAACATATCCACGAAGCTACTCTTCACTATTCTACTCTGAAATGTAAAATTACATTATAAATTTTCAATCTCAAAATTGATGAGTGGCAACAAAACCCAGGAATGCACCTGCTCTTCTGTCTGCTATGCACCTGCTAGGGAAGTTTGTGTATACAGAATATACAAACTTCCCTCGAGGAGCAGATTGCAAAACAATGAGTAGGATTAATAATTGTGGTTCGCCATAATCTTATTGAATAATTGGCTTCTGTCACTTAATGTCGTGAAATGTATGACACCGACGATGCATACGGCCACGCCCACTTTTGAGAATTTCCATGACAGTTGGTTCACTCGCTGTTTTAGAATTTGCTAATACCAAAGGAATCAATATATTTCAATTACAATCACTGAAAGCCAAATAATGTTTATCAGTTCTAAGTTTTGTATTTGACTGGCTATATTTTAACTGACTCGAATTACGAATTTTATTCGAAGACACTTAAGCAGTAATACCGTACTTACTTTCCTCGTCTGGTAGCAGCTACTCCAAAAGTTTCAGAATTAAGTTTTCGTTCAACACGCCAGTCAGTTCGCTGGGATTTTCCTTTAGCCCTTTCCACCGCCTCACATGATATCTTATCAAAGAAAGATTTACTTTTATCGTAATAAACTTCATGTTCCTCTTCTTGTTCCGTCTCTCCTGCGCCTGTTTCGTTTCCAGAATCATCTTTTTTGTCCACGTCTCCGTTAATCTCACTTTTTGTACTTGTGCTGCCAGCCTCGTCCAATTTTACCTACAAATCACAGAACGTCACTCCTCGTTCGTGAAAACCATTTTCACTCACCTTTGACAATTGACTTCTCAGTTCTTCAAATTCTGTATTTGCTTGCTCGAAATCATAGTCATTTTCAAATTTTAGAGTATTCTTAACCTTGTTTGTCGACTGGTTCTGCTGATTCTGATTAGTCCTGAATCCACCTCGCGGCCTTCCCTGGGTCGCATAGGACCTCTGTTGACCCAATTGCCCCTCTGATTGGACTGATTGTTTTGGTAACCTTGATAACCCTGAGTATGTTGGTTTTGATGATTCTGATAACCAAACTGATTGCCTTGTTGGTTTTTGTTGCCTCCAGATCTGTTTTGAACTTGCTGTAAAAAAAAAATATCTTTATTACCATACTTTCTTGAACTGGACATTCAAAGGGCAATTCACCGAGTTCCTTTATGACTATACTTTAACCTAAAATACAACGAAATAATATATCACATGCTACAGAGTTACGACGGTACCGAAATCACATGCTCATCACTAGAAATCCGGCACAATGATCGGCAATAAGCCATCATTCTCGAGTTATTTGAAAAATATCTTCACCTTTGATTATTTTTATTGAAAAAGAATGTCCTTACTTCTGATTGGATTAATGTCTATGATAAATTTTTCAAATAACTCGAGAACGGTGGCTCGTTACCGACCATTGCACCGTGCTCTATTCATCAGACACGAAAAGTATGTCCTTCCACTGTATCCTCTGAAACAAATATTGCCTATTTTCATAACCTCGACTGCCTCCAGTGTTAGTTCATTGTAACATTGCGGTAAAGTAAAGTACACAGTAAAGGGTAAATTTTCTATTTACTATCAAATTATTTAAAATAGTTGCATAAAAAGAAAACTTTTAAGTTTGAAAATCTATTTAAGAGATACAATATTTTTTCGTTATAGTTTTCTATGTGGTCTTATTAATTTTAATACTTCATAGAAAAACAATTTCAAATTACTTACAAAACAAATTGGAAGTTATATACGTGCAGATTTAATACCAAGCATATCATTTTCAATCAAATAACCTTGCCTGAATAAATACAGGTTCTGGCAAGGAAATATGGAATTTTTTAAAAGTGTCACACTTATTTTTCAACGAAATTGAAATTCTATTTTTTTTAATACATAGCTGAAAGGTTACCATTAAACGAATAAGAAAAAAGTAATCAGGTGGGAAAAATTACGTCAGTTAGGTGGTGCCCGTTTTTGTCTAGGCACTCCTATAGACGACGCGAGAAATTGTCCATACTCCTTTGAAGCATTTCACGTGGAACCCTTCGAATTTCTCGGGTAATTGTTTCTGAAAGGGCTTCAAGTACATGGTTTGTTTATGTATACTCAAGAATCAAACATCCTGGGAAATGTTCGCTTAAAAAAGCCAATACTGCTCTGGATGTATGGCAAGTTGCGCCATCTTGTTGAAACCATACAGTATTGAGGTTAATACGTCGTCTTCTCAATAGCGGCAGAAAAAAATCATGGAACATCGCTAGGTAGCGATCTGTGTTTACAGTAACTGGTGTCCGTTTTCATGAAAAAAGTAAGGGCCAATAATAAAGTTTCGGCTAATGCCACACTAAACAGTAACACTCTCACTGTGCAATGGCCTGTGAACGGCCCGTTTCAACGAAGGTGTTGCAAACAAACATGCTATGAGCTGTAGTCCACGGCTCTATGGTAACTGAAATGGCATCTGCCAACAAGTAGATACTATCTATTCGGAAAACGTTAGGTTCGCCCCACCTCACATGACATGCTCTTCAAAAATTCCATACCTCCCTGCCAGAAGCTGTACGTTCATTTACACTAACCTGGCCATCGCCCCGTGAATCTCTTCTCTCTCTAGAACTCTTCCTTTGCTGATTACGTTGTCCCGGCGGTTGTATAGGTTTCACGACCTTTTTATCGTCGCGTTTACTTCCTCCCGCCTGAACTCCTTGATCGATTGTCGGAGATTTTCGTGAACTTAAACTGGCAGGTGTCGTACTTCTTGAACCCCCAATTAGATCTAAAACAGATGCTATAAAACTGAGACGTCTAGAATGTAAAAGAATTAATTCAAAAAAAGTGAAATGCGAAGCCAAAAAGCAAATGCGACGTTACACATCAGAGATAAAAGTACTCAAATACATACGTATTATAAGTTGTCATATATGCTGAATATAATATGGGATTGATTCAATAAATTCTATAGACATAAAAAAAAAAAGTCATAAAAGTTGGCCGAGAAAAAAATACGCATTTCTATTCTTAATCGAATTTATAACTTTACTTACTTGTCTAGATTGTCACATCATATGACAGCCATTGTTTATTTTACAAATTGTGACAGTCACTTGTCAAAAGTTTGACATAACCGAAAAGCTTAGACATGACCGCTATTTCCATCTCTCTCGTTCATAGCCAGAGTTGATGACGTTTTTTTTTTGATGTCCAAGTATTTAGTTCACTATATATGTTCGTCATGCCCTTATAAAATCATAACAGTTAAAAGCACAAGGGGCGTCACTCAACACACCTATGACAGTGATATTGTCTCATCTTTCGAAACATTTTTGCAAGTGAGTTTCTACGATGTAACAGTAGATGTAATAATAGATATAATCTTGTACGATGTAACAATAGATTTATTTACACAAACACAATTTTACTATTTTTAGAGAATACTCAAAATAAGAGTTTGACCAATATGTTTTTTTGCCGATACCGATAAGTTTGTGGTCAATACCGATATTTATATCGGTCTATCGGCCCATACAATCAAATTTTATAAATTTGATTGTATGGGACAACATTGCAAAACAATACTGACATCAACAATAATGACATCTGTAAATCTCCGTTTTATGTCGATATTTAACAGATTTATACATTTTTTTCAAGCAAAATATTTTAGCAAAAGAATGGATATACTTTGCGTATATCAGCCAATACCAATAATCCGTATGCCAGCCGATATGGACAATATACCAGTATCGGTATCGGTCGATCTTCACTCAAAATCTTTATTATGTGAAGCAGAAGTTGAATCAGTAATTTGAAGAATATTCCCATTTGGTTAGTTCTACAACACTTTCCATCAACTTATAATGTCATATGTATAATACTGAAAGTATGAAATTAATTGTGCCAAACTAAAACCCAGTCAATACTCGTATTTCATCCTGGCTTATTTAAACGTTAAGATCTTAATCATCCACATACACATGCAGCTGTGATGTCATGAAGCTGGACTATGCAACCATCCACACTTCAACATTATGACTAAATGTGTGAACCCAATAAGTGGAGTGATTATACGATACAGGTTTGGTCCTATTAACCAGTCAGCTTATTTTAACAATAAAACTATATGTATACGAGTATATCTAATATCCTTTTCCGAATATATTCCAATGGTATTTTTGAATATATGTTTTTCAGCCAATTTTAGAACATTTAGCAAATATTTTTATATTCGAGATATGTAACATCTCAGTTGCTAATCATATTTTTAACGTCTATTCTTAATAAATCTATTTCTCCGTTATGTTTAGAGCCACAAGTTTTTTACACGGGTTACTATTTTTTTTCTAAAGATTCAGAATGGCACATGACACCAGAAACATAATTGATACACAAATGTAGCAGCAGTTGAAGTAATATTATTTTTTTAAATGGAACACCCTGAATTGTTTTATTTGTTGAATTCTACTTGGTTTTCTGATTACGATATAATATATGTCATACTTTCTTTCATAAGGTGAAATACCTCAAATGATTTTTAAAGTAGCTGTGAAACAGAAGATTTAAATCAACTGTCACTTTTAGGTGCATCTGTTAGCCTGTCATTTTATTTTATTGTCTATTCTGGTAAAATAAATATTTCATAAAATTGACATGTATTATTCATTAGGTAGTAATAAACATTCATAAAAATGGTTCAAACTAATAATTAATAGCCATTTCAATGACATAAGCAAGAAAGACCAAAACAGCAATTTTTGTATTTATTTTTGACAACAAAGTCGTTCATAGCTTACTATAAACTACATCATATTCTAGAGTAATTATTTTATATATTCAATGCTTATTATTTCAAAAACCCCTGGAATAAAGTATTATATATGTTATATCATTGTAATAAGTAGAATTCACTGAATACAAAAAATAAAGTTCTATTAATGTTATTTAGGAAAAAACAAAACTAATGTTTAGTAAACAGCTGCCAATTTTTGTTTTAATTGTATTTCTGACAGCGTATTCCGAAATTTCAGAAAAAAATAAGTCACCCCTGCATAAAATTGTTTTCATACCTCTAAAAAAACTGCGAAAAGGGGGGTGGGAATTCTCGAACTCACTGTGTGCAGGGTTACATTTATAAATGAGTATATCCCATTTTTTTTCCTGTTCGTTTTTAAAAATGTAGAAACTGGTTTTAAATGGTTTTTAATGCAGAATGCAGACAGAGTAATGGTTTTTCTAAAGGGGTATAACAAAGTAAGTTTTTATACTGGTTTTTATAATGGAACTCCTTGTATATTTTAATAACTTTAGGTCCCTATATTATTCTGAATTTGTATGTTATATCCCTTTTTTATTACTTTTTTTGTAATTGCCAAAAAAAACATTATCAATTCAATATACAACAGTCATATTGAAATTATGTTTCAAAACTAAATTCAGAGTGTAAAGCGTCAATAATGAACTAAAACTGATTCAAACTTGAGTTTTAAGTTTTAACCAGCTCCTAATGATGGTAATTTCACCAACACGATAGGCGAAAGGCGCGACTAAAAATGTTTTGATGTTAATGGAAATGGTGTTTGTGGTTACAAATACTGTTCAAGCAAGCAGTTTTGTTAATTTATGGAAAAATACAATGGATTATGTAGATGACTGTCGTATTTAAGGAATATATAAGGTTTATTTGCTCACAAATAAAAGACATCCTCTATTATAATAAACCGAGGAATTGTTATATTTCGCAACAAAAATTAACTTAGCATCTCTTTTTATAATGCCGACACACCGAGATTTAGAATAGGGTAGAAAACCTCCGCATTTTCTGACATTGGTACATCTAATGTCAATCGGCCATATTGATGTCATGTCATTGTGAACGAAGCGGTGTTTTTTTTTTTTTTTGGTTTCGTATTATAATGATTGAACACATAAGGACTCTTAAGGCTATGGCCTGTATATTGAAATGTTTCAGGGCGAATTTCATATTAGTATCACTCTGTTTATACAATTTTTCATAGATAGGGCAAGTATGATGAATTCCCTCTAATCTATTCTAAATCTCGGTGGGCCAAAAACATGTTTTGATACAATTATAAAATTAGCGATACATCCATTAATAAAATGGACAGTATTAAAGACTTTGGTATTATTTGTGAGTTAAATCTGAATTCAAAGCACTAAAATGACTATCAGGAGACACTTGGCAGACTTTTCCAACTTGTTTACACTTAAACTTTATATTTACTCCCTGGTAAGACCTCAAATAGAATACCGTTCAGTGATTTGGTCTCCATATGCCAAGGTTTATATTGAAAAACTTGAAAGAGTGCAGATTGCTGATGTTTTGTGCATATAGATGGTCAGTAGTGTACCCTTACAGTAATTCGATTAAATTCACAAATATTCCACCCTTATGAACTAGAAGAGAAGTGTTTGATCGCTTATTTGTACTAAAATTACTTAGCTAAACTAATTACCCAGAGCTTCCATGAAGTATATTTTTACATCTAGAACACTACAAATGAATTGCACATTTCCTCTCAAAACTCATTGCACTAATTAAGGATCTGAGATAGGTATGGACAGGCTTTTGAAGATTGCTATTATACAAAACAATACAGACTGTTTTAACTGTTTGATATATCAAGTGCAAAGATCTTTTTCATTATTGGAAACGTTTTAACTGAAATTTAACTTTGTTTAAAGATGTTGCAATGTTGAAATTTAAAGATATTGCAAGTTTACGTTTTAATCTACTTCTATTACTTTTTTAATTTTAGTTTTTTGTTTTTTTTTTTTTGTTCCCTATTAAATGGCTATTAATGTTAATAGACATTGTTCCTTATCTCAATGTAATTGGTTAATAAATAAATAAACCTGTAACAAAATAATAATAGTTAACAGTACTTAATTTGATTTCGAAACTTACTTTCGATATGGCTGTTTTAAATTGAATTAAAATTTGTTAATAATATTTAGGGAATTACACAAAACATAATTAGAAAAACATTACACATGAACATATTTGTAATCAGAATAAAAATGTGAGAACCTAAAATTATCAAAATATACAGGGTGTTCAATAAAAAAAATACTGTATATATAAGGAGCATTTGTAAAACAGTTATCCTATCTGGATTCTATATAAAGAAACCATATGACACTACGTGTGGAAATCGTATTTTACTTTTTTTAAAATCATTCAAAAATTAAAATAACAAAATAAGGTATTAATTTATAAAACTAACCCAGTACAACAATTTTCTTCGCGATAAACTATAATTATTTTTATATAGTTATAGTTTTGCTTTTGATTAATGTTTAGCTTCTCATTTTGTTTATTATTTGGTAAATGATAACTAACTCCCTCTGAACCTAAATGCTAGATTTTTTTAATGTAACTGAGAACTGACTAAAAAAGCAAGTTATATGGTATTCTAACAATCAAATGTTAATATTGAACTACTAATACTACAAATATACTGGTGACAGTGTTATGGTATGAATACGAAAAGTGGGCGGGAAGACCCATGCACTTAGGCCGTCTGACGGGCCCATTGTGCACCCACATTCCATGAGTGTTCACCCAGGTATGCCGACCTCTCTAGCAAAGGCGCATATTTTCCTGGGGTGAACACGCTTAACATCCTCTGGGTTCAGAACACAGCTCCCAAAGTGCCGTTCTCTAACCCTTGCAATTGCAGGGCATTCTGTGAGGATGTGAGATGCAGTCTCCTCATCCTCCATGCACCATCCACATTCAGGATCATCTATGACCCTTATCATGTGGAGGTGCCTTTTAAGGTGACAGTGGCCTGTAAGGAGTCCTGTCACCGTTCTAATGTCTCTTCGGTTCATACCTAGGAGACTTTGAGTTAATTTGAACGAAGGCCCAATAATATGGGCCTTCGCCTGCCTCATACCCAGGGCTTCTTGCCATGATTTTTCGAACTCCTTGTTTAGGATCTCTTTCATGGTTGAAACCCCCGTGTTATGGTATAGGTACCTCTCTTTTTTATTTATTAAGACATTTTAAAATTTTCGGCAACTTAACTGCAAATGGCATCTTTTGACATCTAAGTGACATTTATATATAAACTTACAATTGTCAAATCATAACACGGGACATATCATGGGATATCATAAATATTATTGAGTATTTGAAATCCTAATAATTTTCTGAGTTCAACGATAGGTACTAAATAACTGGGTTTTTAAGAATTCTAATAGTTCTTAATAAATAATCTTAGATATGCCATATTCATTTAGTTCCACTCTTACTATTTTATATAATTACTAGCTGACCCGGCAAATGTTGTGCTGCCATATTGAAAATTTGGGTTTATAGGTATTTTTTTAATGCCAAATCAAAAAAAAAATACAAGCAATACAATATTTACTGAAGCGATTTTAAGCAATACAGCATTAATCCTTATCCAATTAGGTACCTTAAATACATTGTGCATTTAATATAGATCAATATGGCCCTTTACAGCATGTAATTTAAATTAATATTTTCGAAGATATTACAGATTTAAAATACAGGGACATAGCGGTTGCGGCGGTACCGGCCGGCGGCGCGTGCCTATAAATAGCGCTCGAAGGCCTGCGTTTTTTTTTTTTAATAGATAGAGTGATTCAAGAGGAAGGTTTATATGTATAATACATGCATAATATAGTAGAGAAACAATGATAATTTTAGAGGTTTCTAATGTGATGTCAGTAAACCGTGCGAAGCCGGAGCGGGTCGCTAGTAAGATTATAAAAATATATGATAATTTGACAGATGAGGTGACCAATAAGTTGTGACCAGAGTGTAAACTACACTTTATCGTTATTTCATAAATGGAGTAAAATTTATATCCCATGCAAAAAGTAATGTTGCTAGTCGCTTCCACTGTAATGGAATTTTGGAATGGTATCACTGTATCAATACACTTCTATTCGAAAAGAAACAGCTTTGGTCGAAAATGATTTTGGTCCTATTTAAACTGCCATAGCCAAAAGTAATCAGTTGTCTTTAATCGGTGATCAAATTTTTCTATAGTCACTCGAATTATTAAAGTAGAAATAAATGATCGTAGCAGACATATTGAAAAATTAGACCATTTAAAAATGTTTCAGTGTTTAAAGTCACTTAATTAGTGTTAATGAGGCCCAAAAAATTATAAGGATTTTAAATATGCAATAGTATCCCAGTTGAAAATCGTAAGTTAGCAGCTTATGTCACATATACAGTATGTTTACACCAGACATCGGCCAGTTAGGTTAGGAAAAAGGACAAATAGAAGTGAGACGATATATAAGAAACAACCGCATACACATCGAAGGTACTGAGTGAATAAGACTGATGCTTTCATTACTTTATGCTAGTCATTAGAACGAGTTTAGAATTTGTCCTTTTTCACAACCGGCCAATGTATGATGTACACATAATGGATATAGGTATGTGAAAAATCGACATTTATTATGAAGATGCTGGAAATTTGAACTATGTCATATTACTCTAAGAAAAAAGGTAGATAGAATCATAATTAAGCTTAGCAGAAACGAGTCGCGCCACAGAAGCATACGCATCATAAGTGAAGTACACGAAAGTAACTGGTAACCTTCCACACGTTTGTCATAGTTCATTATGAAATTATATCATACTATTCAACATATTACATATAGCGGAGGTTGTACAACAGCACTAGCTATCACGTGACTACTGAAATAAATACGAATGGTGGTGACCCCCATCACGTGCTATTCGAGTTTCCTTTGTGTTTTGTACCCGTATGCCAACTTTAATCATGACATAGAGGAGGAATACCACGATCCTGTTACCCAGTAGGTATTATATTTTTAGGAAAAAGTAGTCAACAGAACATGCAATGGAATCTATACTCTAAGAGGGAAAACCTTGGATACACCTAAAACAATCTAATTTTGGTTCTCGAGAATTTCAAATGCCACATATTGTGACAAGTTAACACAAGTTCTAACTAGTTTAGATTAAGAACATCACTAATATTTTTTAGTGATGTTTATAATGGTCATCATTCATAAGCACCCTTGCTGAAGCACTTCCTTAATGTGCATGCAAATCTCTGAAGCTAAAAATTATTATTTCTTAAAACATTATTGCAAAATCAAATTTGTACAATAAATATAAATCTATATGAAATTTATGTATTAGCTGTATTAATTTAAAAGAAGTACTAAGATATGAGATGAAACTTCTTGTGAAGGTTATTTAATAGAAGTGTATTTCCTGAAATGTATTTAATTTGATGCCATCAATGAATTGTGATGTAATGGATATTGGGAGGATTGGGTATTTATTTTACAGAAAACCTATAAATGAGTACTATAAATCCAAGCACAAAATATATGAATACAAGGTGTCCCATTAATAAATGGACACCATGAAACTACAGATTCTTTGGGTTAAAATACTGCAATTTAGCCAAACCTACTTCAATCTAAAGCTGGACTCAGACGACTGGTGTACTTGACAAATACACCAATATTGGTATATTGTATACTGTAGGTGGAGTAAATAGACCGAGTGTTGACCATAATGGATAGCGGTCGTTCTAAAAATATAGTTGCTTGCGCAACTTTTGTAGTTATGAGTGGGTGCTATTTACAATTTAAAAAAAAAAAAGAAATAATAAGAGAAGATGGTGGACAGTGTCTCTGAATAGAAGTTGAATTCTTTTATGGTACACTCAATACTTATTTTTTCTTCAATTCTCTTCCAGGCATCGTTGATTGTGTTACGGTTTTTATGTTGTAAATGTTTTGCGCACCATATAACTGGCTCGTTTTGATATAAATCTAGAAACTCTAACACTACTTCATTTGACCACTGCATTTGATTTTTTTTTAATTAATTTTCAATTATAAGTGATATAACGGAGAAATAACACAACCTCCTCCGTACGCTTATTGTTACAATCTGAATAGTAGCGAAGCAGGGTTGCACAAATATATACAACTCGTGTGAGTGCTACCACAATTATAGGCAAGTATGGACTCGTAAAGTGTACCAATAATTGTGATGCCTTTGACTTGTGTCATTTTTACCGACAGACGATGGGAAACTGGCCAATACTCACCAGTGACCTATAATTGTACAAATTAACCACTCACACGACTTGGCAAGTATACCCCAATGGTAAATATTGGCCAAGTACACCAGTCGTCTGAGTCCGGCTTAAAAGTTATTGGTAACCAAGATAAAGAGTATCAGTTTATAACTTTACTTTCGATTTTTATATATAAAAACAAATTTAAAAAAACAACACTTTTTTACAAAAATTCGGTGATTGGTAAATTGTAGAGGGCACTCTCTGCTACATTCTGGGTACATAAACACTAGAGCGATTTAATATTTGACAGATTAAAGCGTTGTAAACTAATCAGTGCGTTGTCCTTTGATAAAAAAATAATAATAAGTTGAATTAAATAAAACTAGATGTATATCAGAAAAATTGTAAGAAGCCCCAATTTAAAAAAAAAAAGCAAAAAGGATTTGATATAAAATATATCAACCTTTAAATGTGAATATCTAAAATATCATTAACTCTATGTTTTCCTAACAGTAGTATACAATCTACTGTTAGGAAAACATTAAAAAGTCATTAAAAAATTCAAAACTATAGTCAAAATTATGATTTGTTACATACTTATGTCATACACCTTGGCAGAAGTATTTTAATTGTTTTTTCTACAGTTAGGTGTCCCTAATGAAAAATAATAATACCTTTTGCAAAATTTAGTGTAGTAATAATAAAAATATTATCAATATTTTTTCAAGCATGTTTGAGACAATCGCCTTATTTTGAGTGAGAAAATCATCGGCTGCCCATGTCCCAATGCCAGTGGGATATTAATTGTACTCTTAAATCTCATAATTATTTAAATAGGTTGTTGCGCTAAACATTTATGTGAATTTCACTAAAATGGTCATTCAGTGACACTTTGACCTTTTAACGGCGGGACCGGTCGATATATCAACCAGCAGTCATATTGGGGACTCCACATAAGGAATTCATTAAAATCTATAAATTTCGCGTCTAATATGAGGTCAATTTTAACTGGCATTTCCTCGCCATTCAATGGTATACTTTTTCTGTCAAAAAACGATAAGAAAACTGATATTTTTAATAAAAACAAATACTTTAAGGCACAAAAAAGTTACACGTTTTTATGTACTCAGTACAGTTTTTATGTATGCCTCTGAAGTTTACATTAAAATGATGACAAATTAAAATTGCTCTCAAAAAACACCCAATTAAAATTTTGTGAAAAATGTTTTTTTAAAGTTATTTATGAAAATCGAATATATATTTATTACTGATATCCTGTATATTGGTTACCAATACCTTTTAGGCGAAAGTAAGTGTGGTTAAATTGCAACATTTTTACCTAAAGAAACTGTTTCGCTGTGTTTCTTTATTAATGGGATACTCTATATCTATAAACCATAATTTTTAAGTAATTACATAGGTAATTACTTAAATTACTTATAACTACTCTACCTATTATCCGAAGACCTATGCATACTACAAAGCAGCACGAAAACAGCAACCAGCAAGTTAAAATAAAGTAAATTTTTACCATGATCATTTGAAGACCTAGGTGGTTCGACAGTGGGAGAAAGGACAGAGGGTGGTGGTTCTTGTCCTGGTATAATCAACTCACTTGGTTTATTGCCAAGACCTCTAGAGTCCCTTTGGATACCAAGGCCAGGACCCATTCCTGGGGCCATTCCACCCATAGTACCTATGCTCCCATATGCTCCGGCGAATTGGCCGATTTGTGGCCCCATCGGACCCAAGACGGGATGACTCTGGAAAGGCTGCCCCCCCAATGATGGCGGAACGGAGAGTTGCATGATGGCAGGGTCATTAAGTGGTTGCGGATGCGTGACATTATTTACCACTCTTATGTCCTTTATGTCAGATCCTCTGAATAGAATATAATCATAAACTTGATTTTGTGCTGGAACAGGATATTGCGTGTCTCTCTCTTCAGTTCCAAATGAACGTACTGCAAATAATAAAAAACATTAATGAAATATCTTTAGGCCATCAACCATCACCACCTTTAAACTAATTTACAAACAACATAATTCATAATAATGCTTTAAAATATATTAAAACTGTGATATCATACAGAGATTTGTTTCATGAAGGTACAGGGTGAATTTGTGAGAATTTCCACCCCCAATTTTGGAATTACAAAACAAAATTTACAGGGGTAACCATATTTTTATGAAATTTCAAAATAGGCTGTCAGAAAAACAGTTGAAACAAAAATGTAGCAGCTGTTTTATTTTATTTTTTAGATAGAACACTGTATTTTTTTATTTGTCGAATTCCAGTTATTCTACTGATTACAACATTATGTCATACTTTCTTCAACAGGTTTTTGAAACAGTATGCATTAAATATATAACATACTATACTCGGGAATATGACGTAATTTATAATAAGCCTTGAACAGTTAACACACTTGAATCCACAGTGAGATCTAAGGATTAGCTCAATGTATGAGCTTTTATTCACTGATGAATTTTCATGGATTCATTGTCTCTTTCGTACGACTGCATGAAACAAGGATCATAACCATTTTTAATTACATTGATTGAACCCCTAATGAATAAAAGAATTCTTCAGAAGAGCTTCAATTTACAAAATAGCTGTAACAAATTGGTAAACTTGATGCAAAAGTAACACCACCAAGATACAAAAAGCGGAATAATGCCAGTGATACGAGCCAATAAGATGCAGTAAAAACATTGTGAAAAGAATTGAAGATATAGACATCCAAAAAAAAGTCATCAGCTCTGGCTATGAACAAGAGAGATGGAAATAGCGGTCATGCCTAAGCTTTTCGGTTATGTCAAACTTTTGACAAGTAACTGTCACAATTTATAAAATAAACAATGGGCGCATTCAGGGACGCTCAGCCGCTGACCGCTATGTGTTAGTAGTTAGCCTTTTCTGACAGTCAGCAGCTTAAAACTCCCTGAATCATTTGTATGAGTTTCGCAAAGATCTAGAAAACTTAATACAGTTCTATGGCATACACAACATTCATAATTCCCTGCCATGTTCTGTGCTTAGTCTCTTGTATATTGTTAATCTTGTTTGGTTATGTTATGAAAGATCATGAAATACATATTTTACTTGATTTTTACCTACCTAGGTTAAAATCCAGTTGCTCACCTTGTTCTACAGAAGTGACAAACATAGCACAGATAAAACGATAGAGAATCATGATAGAATTATTGAACTGTCAGCATATCAGCTATAATATTTTAGGCTTAGTTAATTAGTCGACCGCTGAGATAAAAAAAGTGTCAGCCACGTCCATTCAGGGAAGTACCTAAGTTAGCTACTCAGCCGCTGAGCGTCCCTGAATGCGCCCAATGGCTGTCATATGATGTGACAGTTTTGACAAGTAAATAAGGTTATAATTTCTATTAAGATATAGAAATACGTCTTTTTTTCTCGGCCAACTTTGATGACGTTTTTTTTTTAATGTTATATAATTCTTAGGTTCAGTGGAAACCCCCTTATCTAGACCTCTTATTATACAGACTCTTTCATATACACATGTGACAGATATGTACATATTATGTATAGTAACCACAAACTTTTAGTAGACATAAAAAAACACCACTACTAGCTTTTTAATAAAGAGCCCCGAAGCAAACCCTAATTACACAGTACACCAAATTCACGTTTTATCAGTTCAGTTTACAATACATACCATATATATGTAAAATAAATGTGATAATTGCATTTGGTCAGTTGATATTATGCATGTTGCTCCACTTGCCCCTTAGTTACGCTGCAGCGAATAATGAGTTTGCTTTGATGTTTTTTATATTTACCACAGTAGTAGACCACAAAGTTTGTGTGTCTACTGTTATAACGCCAAACAGCAGTTTTTACGCCAAACAACATTTGACAAAGGAAGCATAATAGAATGAGTTATTCCTGTTGATTTTGTTCATTGTAAACAATTTTCTATTATGATGTTTGTTTTAAATAAATACATATTATGTGAATAATGTAAAACGCCTGTAGTGCTTTTTCACATCCTGGGGTTTGCATTGATCTGTAACTCTAATATCCAGAAGACCTTTAGTCTTAATTGATCTGGATAAGGAGTTTTCACTATATGCAAATGCCCGACCGTTGTGTGCAGCACCTTTCTTTGGCAGAAAATTACACAATAATTAATAATGACTTATTAGTTATATTTGTACATGTATACATGTTTTTCATTTATTTAGAATTTAACTACATATGTATATAAGCACATAATGTACAAATAGAACTGTGGTTCACCCATATGAAACTATGATATTATTGATGCAAATGCCTCGTAAGCATTACCTCCTCATGTATAAAACAAATGATTCGTTAATGTTTTAATATTTTATTCGTTAATGTATTTCCTACTAAACTACTGGTACATTATCGAAATGATCTCAGTACTACTTAGTTGCTTCATCTACTAAATGCATTATTATTATCCGAAACTATACATTTGAGCCCTACACACATGAGTATATTATTACCTACATATTCACGTCCACATGTTACATCAAAATTTGAGAAGCCCTCGTCGTATTGCAACAGGAAGTAGCATGTAATGAGAGGCAAACAATGACCTACTTCTTCTGATGCTACTTTGAAATTAACAAATTTTTTTGTAAGGTAGTTGATTCTGGATCCTAAATTAATATAGAACTTTGAACAATTGGCTCCAATAAACAAACATTGACTCCAACTAAAAATTTCAGTTTCATGTATAGTGAATGTGACAGAAGAGGAGTAACAAAAAAAGACCTTACTGTTATAAGTTGTTCAGTTACATGTACAGTGTCCGCCATAAAGTTGGAACCATATGAGATTTTTTTTAATGTTAGAGTTTGATAAAAACTTTTGGTGACAATCACTTCTGTTTCCAAAATAACTTAAAATGCACCAATTCAAAGTTGACAGCTAACATCTGGCAACTGTCAAATTTGTGATTTTCCAAAAAAATCTCTAGGAAATGGTCTAATTTGTTAATATTTCGAAAAATATCACCAAGAAATTATGTTCCTAATGACATCTTATGCCCATATGCCGATTTTGAGCAAAACATTTCGATTTCCAAAAAATTTTATATTTTGTTGTAAAAGTTTTTGATTCACTCCCGTAACTAACTGATCTGAAAACATTTAAAACGCTTCAAAGCAGTATAAAGTCTGCCATTGCAATGCATACTGTGGTAATAGTATTTGTAGGTATCGTTGGTTTTAAAGATTATTGATATTCTTAATCGAAAAAAGGTAGTCTGGATTATTTTCCAATTTCCAAAAAAACTTACCCATTGTTTTTCAACTATTTTTATTTTTTATTAAACTTTAAATTGTTAGTACCAAAATGATTTGAATTACAATTTGGCTATCTTAACAGGACTCTACTACTTAAAAATAACAACTTGAATTGGCATTTTAAGCTATTTTGGAAACAAAAGTGATTGTCACCAAGTTTTTATCAAACTCTAATATTAAAAAAAACATCCCATATGGATCCAACTTTATGGCGGACACTGTATATAGTCAAACTTGTCTAACACAAATCCTCAAAATAAATTGTTAAGTGGTTAATTGTTCCTTATATGGTTAAGTGTTGTGAGTTAAGAAAAATTCTAATAAAAAAGCACATTGCAGGAGTCATATCGTTAGTTACAGACATTTTCAGTTATTTTTGGTTTAAATTTTTTTTTTATAGTTTTTAAATAATGTGTATTTGTTGGACACATTCAAATAGAGGACTTTTTCCACATATTATCAACTTCAGTGGATGCCGCTTATAAGACTCACTTTGGGACCAGCAAAAAGTGAGTCTTATAAGCGGATGAACCTTATAAGCGAAGGGGAAAAACAAGATTTTAGAATGTATGTAATACACACTTTATTTTACCTGTGAATAGACATAATACAACACAATAGCGTGTTATTTACTTTTAAAAAAAGGTAACTCTTCAAATACATACGTACAAACATACATAATCAGTTCAAAGTTTAAGATGGTTTGAAGAAATTTTTTATTTTTGTTTGTTTTTTTGTTACTTTCCATCATTTCAATTATGCATTTTTCATAAACTGAGTCTTATATCCGAAGTGGTGAGTCTTATAACCGAGTTTTTTTCAATGTATTCGGATACGTTTGGACTGTTTTTGGCGATTTTGAGTCTTATAGGCGACTGAACCTTATATCCGTGAGTCTTATAAGCGGCATCCACTGTATGTGGTTTTGTACATGCATATTTCGAAAGACTACTCGAATAGCCTAATAGTTGTTTATAAACTGCCTACTTCATTTTCCTCTGATTAATAAACATAATGTAAGTTTAAACAAAATTCTGCCTCATTTTAATTTTTGCAGAAATGTTTATTTTTTAAATGTCAAACTTTTTTAATAAAATAACAAAAAACTTCAATTTTTCAAATTAGTATAACACCAATTTTGTTTAAACAGAATTCAATGGATGCCTCTAATGCAAAAAAAAAATGGCTAATTCCACTTCAGTCTTCTACTGATTTTTGTTTTTATAAAGGAGGTATGTTCCTTTTTTTTAACCTTTTTTAACTAGTTGTGGGTACATTCTGTTTGTACAACCAACACTTGCTTTATACTTAATATTGTTGGTTATAGAATACATTTTTGAATACAATAATAGTTCACATAGTTGAAAATTAATAGAAGAATAAAAGAAACCGGATTACAGGTATTAAAAAAAATTGGGGGTTCCCAAAAACATTTACTGAACTAGGTATGCGAGTTGAGCTTCGTAAGTTTGTATGCAATGAAAAGCTGCAAAATGCATTTCAACTGACTGACAGAAAGTTCGAAACGCGTATTATCAGCTGAATTAATTATTAAAGTAAATGCATTTGACACATATACTATGCATTTTATTTTAACGCTTAAGAAATCACTTTAGAATACCCTCTTTAAAGTTACAGCTAGATTTTAGACCTAAATCTACTAACATCATTAATATGATTACAAAAAACAAATTCTGTTTTTAACATGAAAACGATTAAATTTCCAGATGACTGAATGCCGATTTTCTGTAGAGAACGTCGAACAAAACATGAAAGTCGTTTTTCAGCGTCTTCTATCTCGGAATTCAAAAAATAGGATAAACTTTGATTTTTTTCCAATTACCTATTAAACTATAGAATACAAATTCGACCTCAAATTGCAATTGATACATATAAAAAAAATATTTTCAACAGTAGATATTGCAATAAAAATAAGAGTCTTCTATAAAGTAATTTATGCCGAATTAAAAAATGTCCAAAAAGACGCACTTACCAGAGGCCAAAGCTATTGTGCATTCTTGAGGATCAACTGTAAATAAACGACCTTCATACCGAATATCTGCCTTCGATATAAGACTTATTTTGGAGCCCAGCTCCGGCATTCCTGTCGTCATTGCTTAATAAAATGTTTCGCTTCTTATTGAAGCTGATGTTAACCGATTTTATTTGTAAGCTAAACAAAACTTGGACAAGAACATTCGTCGTTAATGGCGAACACAAAACAGCTGGGAGAAGTGACGTAAACAATGCGTCAGGCTTGCCAATTTAAATTGCACCAACTACCCTAGTTTTTAGCCCTTTTTTAATGATCTCTCATCAATCTTATTTATTCTTACCACTTTACCAGAAATTATTGTTAATATAATTTTAGTCTGCTAAACGAAGTAAGAATAAGCAACTTAAAATGTATTTGTCATTACTATGTCAATTTGCATGTTTAATAAATGCATGTGTATAAAATAAAAAAACTATAAATAATACCTGTGGTTCCCACTTATGTTTGGTATATGTAGTTTTACGTTTTCTAAACAGTTATAAAAGTATAATCCCAATACTAGAGAACATATTGACCAATAGCAAATACATATCTTTAAAATTAGAGAAGGAATTAATAAATTACAAACAAAACACATATCATTCACATTAGAAAATTTAATATCAATATACTTATATAAAATATGAACATTAATGTCGTCTAATCAGTATTTACCTAGCTACATGTGAACTACTTAGTGATTAATTCACTAATTGTAAGCATTCTTTTTGGCAATTCGGAGAAAATTTCCACTATGAATACTACAATTGATTTCCAACTACAATTGATTCTCATTTTTCATTCCAATTTGTGACTATCTCTTCTGTTATTTTTGTTTGGTTGTTATAAGGATAAGTAATTCTTATTTTTATTACAAATACTTCAGAACAAATAACAATCAAAAGTGTAAGTTGGTGTCGTCTTCTTTCGTCTTATAAAGGTAGTTTAATAATAAATTAAGCAATAGTAATAATACGGTTTTGTATTTTGCCAATTTGTCATTCATAATTCATAAACCACAGGTAAATAATCACGCCTATGATGTATCATTTGGCGTTATTTATTACAGAGCGGTTATAAATAACACCAAATGGTCGCGTTCATCACACAGAGCGATCACTGGGCGATCAGAGATCATGAGGTTTCTAATAAACTACCGATCACTGATCATTTGCCAATATGTCATAAATTTGTTGCACATAAAATGTCTTCTGATAGTGAACAGAAGAGCCTCAAGGGAGAGTTGCCAACATCTGCGCACTGATTGGCAACTCTCTCCCTTGAGGCTCTCTAGTGGTAACATAACATTTGAACAAATGGTATGTTATCAGCGATAACATAACATTTGAACGCCAAAATTGTAAGAAATTGCTTACTTATCAGAAGACATTTTATGTGGCAAAAAATTTATGATATATTGGCAAACGATCAGTGATAGGTAGTTTATTAGATTCCTTATGATCTCTGATCGCTCAGTGATCGCTCTGTGTGATGAACGCGACCATTTGGTGTTATTTATAACATAACATCATACGCCTGAATGTGAATAGGTTATAAATAAAAACTGGATGATATCAGTTGCTTTAATATTATTACATTAATATCGAAAAATGCATATAACAAAAGTAAAGAATGAAATAAATAAAAAAGGAGATGAAAATGCCAAAATGAGAATACGAAATGAATAATTTTAATTTATATGACAGATACAGTTTTGATACACGATACACGCATAACGGTATGCTATAGGTAAAACAAGATAAGCGTTACGCTCCCTGGTGGTCGCTCAACAAACTAACGACTGGGACATCGTTTATTCAAACTTCCATTTGAGTGCCATTGTGTTTTGAAAGTTTTCCGTTTATATTTGTGTTGTATTCATTAAAAATTATGATATTAGCGTTATTTGTGAGTATTATAATTATAATCAATCACTATTGTTGTGTACCTCGCTGTTTGTCCTCGATTAAGAGGGATCCCCAATTAACTTTTCATATATTTCTTGAATAAAAAAAGCATCAAGTTTGCCTTATAAATAAATTTGGTCAAAGGAACGTATAGACAAGCGCAAGGCTTGGATATTAAAACTGAGGATAGGAAAGCCAGTCAGTAAATGTATGAGAGTCTGTTCTCTTCATTTTGCTGAGGAGGATTCCTTTTTATCGATGTAAGTTTTAGTATTTTTAAGGTTATTGTACATATATTTATCATTATTATTTTTCGGTTCAGCTAAGGATTTTAAAAAGCGAAAGATACTGAAAAACACAGTATCTTTCAATTCATGAAGTCATGAATGACCTGCATCATTTATTATATATTTTATATAATATGCCTGCATTCAGAACATGTTCACCCTCATAAACACACTTTGAATTTACAGTGCCATCTAAATATTCCATATATTTCAAGATACTCAATCTAATGTCTGCCATTAAAACTGTTTTCAATTAAAATATTAAACAATTTTGTAAAAAAACACGTGTATACCTTGAAGTATTTATTAAAACTTTTCAAAATAAATCGATCCAACCTAAAAAATGTATCTTCCATAGGTCTCTTCTATCAGTCTAAAATTCAAAAGAAAATCACTACAATTATGCCAACAACTTGTAAACAGTAAACCTTGATTACAATAAGTGTTTTAGGTAGTAAATAATCAAATACTACACATAAATAATAAATTAAAGCGGCAACTTGAATATAAAACACATTAACAGCAATGTAAAAACAAACGGCTAACCAAACGTTAGTTCGCATTTTTTCCGCACTGGCGCTGGCATCTTAAATTCTGACGCCTATTGCGCATGTCTAGCGTTATCTCTCTCGCACTATGTGACGTCATGTTGGAACCAGAAGTCGGGCACACATGAGTTGCTTTCGTTCGTGTTGAACATTGTAAACACGATTCTGTTTCAACCAATCAATATAACCCATTTCAAAAAATTGCCGATGAAATTATTCATGTTTACGTATGTTTCGCACAAACGAAAGCAGCTGTTATGTTTTACGTGCAGTTAGTAAATTTAAAATTACTAGGTACTTTGTTTAAAATTTTCTATTTTAAATTTATATATTTTTTTTTAATATTGTAATATTTATAAAGTAAGAATTATTAATAAAAAATATACATTTTCTGGATGTTGGAAAATGAAATTCAGAATTTTGTGGCAAAAAATAACGCGATAGTAAGAGTCAAGAGTCCATTTAAATTTTTTGATATTGTTCTTTTTGGATATGAAATTATTTGAAAAGAATCAATTGATGTAATATTTTACTATAATGATACACGTACCAAACTTTTTTTGTAAACATAGGTATTATTCTTAAAATTAAATAAAAGCATTGAAATATTAATCAACCGTGCCGCGCACATTTTTTATTTGAGGAACAACTGAAAATTATGTTGATTATTAAATTATGTTGATTGAATGAAAAACAAACAAGAGAAAATTGATCTAAATTTTACTTCAAAAAGTAAATGGGTTTTTTATTGGTGAAAAAAAAAACATTTATTGAAATGATTTATTAAAAAATGAAACATTTAGCTACTAATCATACACGTATAAGTAATACATTACGGTTTATAACTGAGATAACATTAAAGTAAATGTTTTAGTAAGAGAATGAATATGAACACAAAGAAATTTATTTTTTAAAATTAGCATTACGATTTATAATTAAGATAATCAAATCAAAGACAAATGAGATAAGACAAAAAATCAAAGTAAATGTTTTAATAATAAAATTAATATGAACACAGTGAAATTTTTATTTTTTATTTTAAATTAGCAGTATGGTTTTCCATAACCTGGCATCTTTAGTCAATTGCTTATAAACTTAACACAACGTCTTTAATTATATTTTTCTTTTCTACTAATAAATTCAAATAAACTACTAAACACCAAATAAAACCACAAACTCAAAAACATACAATATCACTTCGACTAACCCTTGTCCCTTGAATAAGTCAAAATGTTCCTTACAATTAACGAAGAATGAAACAGTAAATATAAACATTGTTCTGATTCCAACGTGATGTCATGCGCAACGAAGTTCCAAATCGACTGTCTTATTAGCATACCGTGATATGTGTATCGTGGTTTTGAATACAGCTTCAGTCCATGAATCGTACTTCTTACTTCTTATTATCTTTTCCATGGTCCATTTTCTACCTTTAGAGAATCTATTACGTAAACTGTCAAAGTCAAATATTTGTAGGTAAAATTTGCTTTAAAATTTGAAAATTTGGAGACTGCAATTACTTAATGCAACAGCAAATAATTTAATTTCACTTCACAAAATCAATTCCAAGACGAAAATATTCAAGCATTAGTACTCGCCAACAACATGGCCGTAGCGGTAAGACGGATGTGTGGAGCTGGCCTCCTAAAGACAAGTAACACTTCTTCACTTAAGCAGGTAATATTTTACATCTTCTAATATACAATATAGATTATTTTGTATGAGGAAAAAGTATATTAAAGTATACCGGAAAACTTACTACCTGACATTATCAAAGGTGTTATGTCATCTTTAGTAAAATCATTAAATAATGTTTGTAAAGAAACCTCCCATAAAAGTTCATTTGTTTTTATTACAGAATCATCTAATGAATTTGTAGTATTGAAATATTTAAAATGATCATTTCAGGTTAGCTCTTTTTCGACAAGAGAATGGACCCGAAATCGTAAAGCTGTAAGTTGTAACTAAATCGCCACATAATACATTTTAAACCTTTTAAAATTTAGTTTTTAGGTAGCTTGGGAATATTGACTGGAGGTGCTGGAGCTTTGTTATTTGCTTTAGATCGATCGGGTTAAAGCTTCTGAGCTTGAATTACATCCTCCAAAAAAATATATGGGGCCACACTGGCCTATTTAGTTCACTTGACCATGCAAGGTTAGTATTTGACTTGGTTAAAATTGACATAGTTTTTAAGTAGATAAAGAAATTTTATTTAATAGAGTATTTTATATATCATGTTATTAGTCTGAATCAGCTATTTCGGTATACTTGAGGCATCGAATCAATCGTTTCACGTCACAACTCATTTGTGACGTAGAACTAGTAGTAAATGTATATGATAATTTCAAAATGGCTTTGCGCCTTGTTAACAGACAACACACAATACAATAAGATTGTTATATGATTATTTGCAAAGGACCCCGCATGGAATCATTTAAATTGGATTTCGGTCAAATTTGTTCATATTACAGGATTTAATAGATCTTGACATCCTGATCAAAGGGCACAAAGCTCTCAATGCTTTAGTTTAAGAGCTAGGTCCGTTTAAATGTCAGAAATCTGTTATTTTTAGGAACTTATAGTTATATGATATAGATTGTTAAAATACCAATTGTTGTGTGTGTGTGTGTGTGTGTGCATTATGATTTTTTTTTATATATAATTATATAAATACAGTATGTCCCAAAAAGTTGGAAACAGGCCCAGAGAATCGAAACTATTAGTATTTTCAAAAAAAGTTTCCTACAAAAAACATTCGCATCATAAACCGCCATCGGCCAGTCAAAACGACATTGACATTCCTCTACAGGGTGTTTCAGAAATAAGAAAAAACTGTTTCGGTTAAATGGCAACACCGCTTAATTCGTGTCTAATCAAAAGCGGTTATTAAGAAAAGTTGTTCAGAATTCCGAAATATGGCGTCAAATGTTTGCAAATTAACGCTGCTAGCCCAAAAAGTTGGAAACAGGCCGAGAGGAATGTCGACGTCGTTTTGACTGGCCGATGGCGGCTAATGGTGCGAATATTTTTTTGTAGGAAACTTTTTTTGAAAATACCAATAGTTTTGACGACTAACGTGAATTTTAACAAGCCATTTGCCGCATAAACTTTTCCACCGAGTTATACCAACTGTTAAAACACAATTAATGATAAAAATTGTATTATCGGCTTACTTAAAAGATATTTCTTTAAAAACCTAACGGCGCACTCTTATTAACGTATATACAATTTGATATTCGACACGTATTATCAAAAATATTACAAGTTTTGTATCTATTTGGGATTGGTACGGATTATGATGTAAAAACATCATTGATGACATGTAACGACTGATTCGTTGCCTCAGTATAAAAGCTTATTGGTGTATATATAGGGTGTCCCAGTATTATTTATACAACCTATAATGATATTGCAGTGCAACAAAAGCGATGTTAATTTATTGTAAGGGGAGTTTTAGCCAGCATTAAAAATGCCACCTCCCCAATAAAGCCGCCCCTGTAATGCCATCCTCAACTTTTTTTTTAATGATCCTGTTTTTTTGCCCAACATTTATTTATTTTCTATTGAACATATTTCGTTGTAATACCTAAATAAAATTCCTATTTTTTTAATTACAGAAAAGTGTAATATAAAAGTATTGTAGCCGTTCATTTTTTCATTGCGTTGGATTAAAAAAGGTACCATTATGTTTAATTTTTCCACTCTTTTTAATTTTTCACACATTTCTAGATTTTGACTAAATATGAAGCTGTTTTTTTTGTAATTCCGAATTTGTTTCTTAATTAACCCAATAAATAAGGACTTGAAAAGGGCCTTACCTTGCAAAAACATGAAGGAAAGTTGATCTTTGGTATAATTTTTAAGTTTGGACTGCCGTATTGGAAAAATGGACAAAATAACTTTTTCGCAAATACAGACTTTTGCTACGAGTTACGTGAAAAATAGTTGTTATCAAAAATATAGGCCATAAAATTCTCTACATGTTTTGTATAAAAGTTTACACCGGGGTAAATAGTTTCTGAGATACAATGGGGTAAAGTGGGGTATTTTTGCAATTTCTCAACACAATCTATTTTTCTCTTGAAATTGCAGCTAATTATTATAATTATTTGTTTGTCACCATCATGGAGGTACAGCGGAAAGCCCGTTTCTTTCAAAGTTTTTCCCAGGAAACCTAATCCACAATGCGACTGTCTGAAATTCACATGCTTACCGTTTTAAATCTTTCTTATGGACTGATTTCTCGGTATCGATATTTTGTTCAGAAACTGCTTCTTCCTTGATCTCATCTTACGTGGCATTATTCTTAATTTCGGTAGTGAAGAATTGATTGATGAGAGTAGTTATCTCATCCTTGTCATGAGAGTCTAATAAAGTTAGGGGAATGTTTAGAAAAGAACGCCTCCATTACAAAGAGCATATATTATAATTAATATATAAAGTCCTTAGTGCCACTTTCCTACGTCCACGTATTTTCGTATGAATGAATGAAAGAGAAAAGTGCACCCACATTCCATGAGTATTCACCCAGGTATGCCGACCTCTCTCGCAAAGGCGCATATTTTCCTGGGGTGAATACTCTTAACATCCTCTGGGTTCAGAACACAGCTCCCAAAGTGCCGTTCTCTGACCCTTGCAATTGCTGGGCATTCTGTGAGGATGTGAGATGCAGTCTCCTCATCCTTCATGCACCATCCACATTCAGGATCATCTATGACCCTTATCATGTGGAGGTGCCTTTTAAGGTGACAGTGGCCAGTAAGGAGTCCTGTCACCGTTCTAATGTCTCTTTGGTTCATACCTAGGAGACTGAGTTAATTTGGACGAAGGCCCAATAATATGGGTCTTCGCCTGCCTCATACCCGTGGCTTCTTGCCATGACTTTTCGAACTCCTTATTTAGGAGCTCTTTCATGGTTGAAACCCCCATTGAATAGGGGGTTAGACAAATATAGACACATTTTTAAAATAAATCTTAGTGATTACACAGCAGACAAAGTTTTACAAAAATGTCATACACTCTTCACTCTAATCTAGAAAATTAGTTTATTTTTATCTAGAAAATTAGTTATTAGTTTTCTAGTTAATCTAGAAAAATATGCACATTAAGAAAATTTTAAAATTTTTTTTAAAAACGTATGATGAAAACAAATCTTAAATTTATGTTCACTTGCCTAATGGTGTTTTTTTTTTGCTGTACACAATGGGAGGTGTTTTGTTGTCCCATAATATGAATAATAATTCATATTATAGGATAGTATATGAGAAAGATATTCATGTAATGTCTCATTTTATAGGATCTTGAGATAGAAGAATTCAAATATCACATAATTCTCTATCTCTCATTTTACTCCCTCTACTCATTTTACTTCCATATTCATGTAGTTTCATTGGCTAAATTTTATTGACTAAATAGGCTTAAAATGTTCTGAAATGTCGACATTTTAAGTTTAAGCGAAAAAAAAATCTGTTTGTCGGGCTGTCAACCTTTTTTGTGTACATGATAACTCGAGAACGTGTTAAGATATCAACTTGAAATTTGGAACACTTATGTACCATGATGAGGCCTGATCGGTCATGGGGTTGGGGGATAAATGGGGGTAATACACATTTTCCTTGCCTATAGGTAATTCACAAACGATGCAATATATGCACTTCAAATTTGAGACACATGTACAACATAACAAAGTGCAGATATAAAGGTTTTTAGGTTAGGCTAGATTGGGGAGTTGAAGAGGCTAAGTAATAAATATGGTTAAATAAATGTTTTAAACAAAAATTTTAATAATTGTACAGTGAAAAGAGTTCTATAAAAAAATCTCCTACTCTTTTTAACCCCCCCCTCTTGGAGTACGGGAGAGGGAACTAGAATAAGGACAATATTAAAAATTGTGTAAATGTATACCCATTTAACCTGACAAATCGTAATATCTCGAAAATTATACATCGGACCAAAAAAAGTTTAGAATGAAATTTGTATGTCTCAAAGGGGGACATCGAATGATACCAAACTCGAACCCCCCCTCGGGGGTGGGGGCGGGGCCAACTGTTAAATTTCAAATAAAAATTAAAAAAACCCATCTCTTATTACACATTCGGATTCTACGTCACAAAATACATAGGTTTTGTCCAAAACTTTTTTTAATACACGATAGATGCCACTGTAATCGCAAGAAACTCTTGTAATTCTGGGCAAAAACACATTTAATCGAAAAGACAAAAAAAAAATCATGTTTAATATTTTCAAAAAAGCTATCCAATGATATCCACATCCCCAACCCCTCGGGGTAGGGTGGGTGGTAACGTTCAGATGTCAAATGGGAACCGACTTTTCCGATTTTTCATTGCAGAATTAGATTTTACATGTTACGTAAGGTTTAATTGAAACAATTTCTTTCATTCGTGATAGATACTGTTGAATTTTTCTATGAAATGCCTTTTAGCGTTACCCCAGAACAAAGTCGAGGACGTAATAGTTTTGTGTTCCCTCCGGAGTGCTTGTTTTAGGTGAGTCTCCTCGCCTCTCACCATTTAATTAAATTAAATATTCAAAATGATGACCTTGAACTTCAATGCACTTGTTGATTCGTGCCTCAAATGCCTGTACGAATTTCATAAGTATATCTGGTGTACTTGTGGCATATGTATTCTTGGATAGCTTTTTTAAAATAGTAAACACGTGCTTTTTGTCTTTTCGATTAGATGTGTTTTTCCCGAGAATTACAAAAAAAATTGTCTTGCGTTATTTCTTGCGATTACAGCGCCATCTATCACCAATCAAAAAAAAGTTTCGGGCACAATCTACGTATTTTGTGGCGTAGAATCTGAATATGTAATAAAAAAATGGGGGTTCCCATTTGAAATTTAAAAATTGCCAGGCCTCAGACCTCAGGAAGTGGGGGTGGAGGATCGCGTTTGGTATCATTGGATGCCCCCCTTGAGACAAACTAATTTCATTGCCAACTTTTTTTGAAATTTCAGATATTACAATTTGTCAGGTTAAATGGGACACCCTAAATGTACCCAAGACAAAATTGAATTTATGTTTATTTAGCCGATCATGCTTTTGTTATACATAAGAGGGGGGGGGGGGGGTTGTTTTGTTGTATCATGTGAATTAAAAAATATATTCATGTGACATTTATTGTGTCATATGAATATTTGAGGTAGGGTCATAAAGATCATATGAACCATACAAGTCCTAATGGTCATATATAAACGAGTTATACAGGTCATAAAGGTCATATCCAAATATATGTATAATATCACACTTTTAAGAATTGAACCTGATAGTCTATTTAAATGTATGAAGTAAACAAGATGTTAACAGCTTCACGGAAAGAGTTCTAATTACCTATTTTTAAGAAAAATCTAAAATTTGGATATCTTCAACATTGCGGTCAACATTTTTTTTCCCATTAAATCAGCTGGTACACTTATTTGATGTTTCATTATATTATTATCACTAACAATAAATAGATGAAAGCCAAGTTTATCATATCAAATATAAAATTGAAAACCCTAACGATTACAATAAATAGAGTGAATAAAAAAATTGGTAAAAACGAATAGTATCCAAATGACTTATCTCTGAAAATTTAGAATTGGACCCAGGTACAATTACTGTAAATTGTTTTTCTCTTGATCACCCCAATTTATAAACGGCTAGAAAACTCGAAAAAAAAGAAAAAAACGGCTCCATCATTTGGAGTTTATTTTCCAATATCATTTTTAATATTTTCATTTCTTAATAAGTTATGACCCACATATATATATATGATTAATACTACATCCTTGTGTTGCAAAATGTCTAACTGTAGGCCATATTTCTCAGTGAAGAGATGAAAAAAGATCATAAAACATAACACACATTTGTGAAATAAACTCCAAATTAGGAGACCTTTTTAAACAATGTTAAAAAACTGGTATTTTTCGGGGAAAAAAAATGTGTTCGAAGCGTTGTGGCGCCTGGTGTCGCGCAGCTTTCTTTCTTTTATAACAACCAAATTCTAGTCTCAGATGATAGGAATATAATACTTTTTCCAGATTACAATTTCCTTTAACCATTTATGAATAAGTTACTAAATATCCCTAAAATTGGCCAAGAAATGTGCAGCTGTAATTCATTCGCGTTCGGTATGTCGGGAGGTTCAGACGATCCACCTGACAACGCTGATAAATGCTGTAAAATATGTGGTAAAGTCTTAGATAGACGTGCTTTAAAGTGTGCAATTAAATGTACAACAACAAAATGTGCTGTAACAATACATGCAGAGTGTTTCAAGTAGTTTCCAAAATTTTCTGTATACAGAAAACAAAATTGGTGTTGCAAAAACTGTACCGAGAATTAATATTGGAAATGAGTGTAGCGGAATGGATAGCGACACATTGATTTTAAAAAAGAAAACCAGTGTTTGCAGAGAGAAAAGGACCTGTTGAATAAATTATTAAACGATTTGCAATATACTGTAGATTTGCAGAAGACTGTGATAGATGGCCTAAGTAAAAAACCCGTAAGTCTTTTATCTACTTCACCTGAAAAAACAAATTCACAATCATATAGCGAGGTTGCTAGAATAAAAGATAAAAACAATAGTCAGTCAGTGCTGCTAATAAAAACCACCGATAATAAAATTACAAATAAAATGGTTGAAAAGGAGGTAAAATCTAAAGTTAGTCCGGGTGCTATAAACGTAAATGTCAAGAATACAAAATTAATTAAAGATGGTTTCTTAATAAATTGTGACAACCAAAAATCATTGCATTTGCTTAAAGAGAAGTTACAGGTGGAGATGGGCCCAAAATTTAAAATTAGTCAGCCGAAAAAAGGAACCCCCAGGTTTTTAGTTAGGAACATAAGCAAAGATTCTCTAGAAAACCCAGACTTCCTGGAAAACATTATAGTTAACAATAATTTGACGGCAACGGCATCCGATTTGAAAATGGTTACAAAAATACCAAATAAAACAGGTGTTAACGTTGTCTTGGAAGTAACTCCGAGGGTTTATCATCAACTCATAAAAACTGGGTATTTATATATTGGCTGGACCAAATGCTTTGTACGAGAGCACTTCAGTTTGCCACGCTGCTTTAGGTGTTGTAAATATGGACACCTTCAAAATAAATGCCGGAATACAACAAACGTGTGTCCTAAATGCTCCGATCTCCATGAAAAGAAGGACTGCAAATCAGAGATTTTATGTTGTATTAATTGTAAAAAACTTTAATTCTAGATTTAAAGTGAATTTGTTAACTAATCACAGGGCCAGTGACATAACCTGTAATTATTATAAAATTAAAATTGATGAGTGTGGCCCCCCCCCCCGGGGGGGGGGGGGGGGGGGGGGGGGGGGGGGGGGGGGGGGGGGGGGGGGGGGGGGGGGGGGGGGGGGGGGGGGGGGGGGGGGGGGGGGGGGGGGGGGGGGGGGGGGGGGGGGGGGGGGGGGGGGGGGGGGGGGGGGGGGGGGGGGGGGGGGGGGGGGGGGGGGGGGGGGGGGGGGGGGGGGGGGGGGGGGGGGGGGGGGGGGGGGGGGGGGGGGGGGGGGGGGGGGGGGGGGGGGGGGGGGGGGGGGGGGGGGGGGGGGGGGGGGGGGGGGGGGGGGGGGGGGGGGGGGGGGGGGGGGGGGGGGGGGGGGGGGGGGGGGGGGGGGGGGGGGGGGGGGGGGGGGGGGGGGGGGGGGGGGGGGGGGGGGGGGGGGGGGGGGGGGGGGGGGGGGGGGGGGGGGGGGGGGGGGGGGGGGGGGGGGGGGGGGGGGGGGGGGGGGGGGGGGGGGGGGGGGGGGGGGGGGGGGGGGGGGGGGGGGGGGGGGGGGGGGGGGGGGGGGGGGGGGGGGGGGGGGGGGGGGGGGGGGGGGGGGGGGGGGGGGGGGGGGGGGGGGGGGGGGGGGGGGGGGGGGGGGGGGGGGGGGGGGGGGGGGGGGGGGGGGGGGGGGGGGGGGGGGGGGGGGGGGGGGGGGGGGGGGGGGGGGGGGGGGGGGGGGGGGGGGGGGGGGGGGGGGGGGGGGGGGGGGGGGGGGGGGGGGGGGGGGGGGGGGGGGGGGGGGGGGGGGGGGGGGGGGGGGGGGGGGGGGGGGGGGGGGGGGGGGGGGGGGGGGGGGGGGGGGGGGGGGGGGGGGGGGGGGGGGGGGGGGGGGGGGGGGGGGGGGGGGGGGGGGGGGGGGGGGGGGGGGGGGGGGGGGGGGGGGGGGGGGGGGGGGGGGGGGGGGGGGGGGGGGGGGGGGGGGGGGGGGGGGGGGGGGGGGGGGGGGGGGGGGGGGGGGGGGGGGGGGGGGGGGGGGGGGGGGGGGGGGGGGGGGGGGGGGGGGGGGGGGGGGGGGGGGGGGGGGGGGGGGGGGGGGGGGGGGGGGGGGGGGGGGGGGGGGGGGGGGGGGGGGGGGGGGGGGGGGGGGGGGGGGGGGGGGGGGGGGGGGGGGGGGGGGGGGGGGGGGGGGGGGGGGGGGGGGGGGGGGGGGGGGGGGGGGGGGGGGGGGGGGGGGGGGGGGGGGGGGGGGGGGGGGGGGGGGGGGGGGGGGGGGGGGGGGGGGGGGGGGGGGGGGGGGGGGGGGGGGGGGGGGGGGGGGGGGGGGGGGGGGGGGGGGGGGGGGGGGGGGGGGGGGGGGGGGGGGGGGGGGGGGGGGGGGGGGGGGGGGGGGGGGGGGGGGGGGGGGGGGGGGGGGGGGGGGGGGGGGGGGGGGGGGGGGGGGGGGGGGGGGGGGGGGGGGGGGGGGGGGGGGGGGGGGGGGGGGGGGGGGGGGGGGGGGGGGGGGGGGGGGGGGGGGGGGGGGGGGGGGGGGGGGGGGGGGGGGGGGGGGGGGGGGGGGGGGGGGGGGGGGGGGGGGGGGGGGGGGGGGGGGGGGGGGGGGGGGGGGGGGGGGGGGGGGGGGGGGGGGGGGGGGGGGGGGGGGGGGGGGGGGGGGGGGGGGGGGGGGGGGGGGGGGGGGGGGGGGGGGGGGGGGGGGGGGGGGGGGGGGGGGGGGGGGGGGGGGGGGGGGGGGGGGGGGGGGGGGGGGGGGGGGGGGGGGGGGGGGGGGGGGGGGGGGGGGGGGGGGGGGGGGGGGGGGGGGGGGGGGGGGGGGGGGGGGGGGGGGGGGGGGGGGGGGGGGGGGGGGGGGGGGGGGGGGGGGGGGGGGGGGGGGGGGGGGGGGGGGGGGGGGGGGGGGGGGGGGGGGGGGGGGGGGGGGGGGGGGGGGGGGGGGGGGGGGGGGGGGGGGGGGGGGGGGGGGGGGGGGGGGGGGGGGGGGGGGGGGGGGGGGGGGGGGGGGGGGGGGGGGGGGGGGGGGGGGGGGGGGGGGGGGGGGGGGGGGGGGGGGGGGGGGGGGGGGGGGGGGGGGGGGGGGGGGGGGGGGGGGGGGGGGGGGGGGGGGGGGGGGGGGGGGGGGGGGGGGGGGGGGGGGGGGGGGGGGGGGGGGGGGGGGGGGGGGGGGGGGGGGGGGGGGGGGGGGGGGGGGGGGGGGGGGGGGGGGGGGGGGGGGGGGGGGGGGGGGGGGGGGGGGGGGGGGGGGGGGGGGGGGGGGGGGGGGGGGGGGGGGGGGGGGGGGGGGGGGGGGGGGGGGGGGGGGGGGGGGGGGGGTTTTGGGGGGGGGGTTGGGGGGTGGGGGGGGGGGGGGGGGGGGGGGGGGGGGGGGGGGGGGGGGGGGGGGGGGGGGGGGGGGGGGGGGGGGGGGGGGGGGGGGGGGGTTGGGGGGGGGGGGGGGGGGGGGGGGGGGGGGGGGGGGGGGGGGGGGGGGGGGGGGGGGGGGGGGGGGGGTTTTTTGTTTTTTGGGGGGGGGGGGGGGGGGGGGGGGGGGGGGGGGGGGGGGGGTTTGGGGGGGGGGGGGGGGGGGGGGGGGGGGGGGGGGGGGGGGGGGGGGGGGGGGGGGGGGGGGGGGGGGGGGGGGGGGGGGGGGGGGAGGAGGGGGGGGGGGGGGGGGCTTAAGGACAAAATTAATTATGGAGACTAAATGCAAGCTACTTAAAATGGGTCATCTAAATGTAAGATTTTTATTTGCAGGGTTTGATCTCTTTTCAGATATTGTTCAAAATAACAACTTCGATATTATGTGTGTGTCCGAGACATGGCTAAATTCTGATATACCGTCTGATGCAGTTCATATAACAGGCTATAGATTTTTTAGAAAAGATAGGGAAGGTAGAGGAGGTAGAGTTGGTTTTTATATAAGAGAAAATTTTTATAACTGTAATATTGTATTTAATGATTTCTGTTATCTTCATGGTATTGAACATTTGTCCCTCGAAATTAAAGTAGGAAAATCAGTTTTTTTAATTAGTGTAATATATAGGCAACCCTCTTTAAATACCTTAACCTTTGTTGAGTACATGGATAATTTTTTATCATTCATAACTCCTCAATATGAGCATATTTGCATCCTAGGTGACATTAATATCGACCAAACAAATGACAATATTTTTTCACGTTGCATGTCTAGTTATGACCTGGAATCTCATATCCATGAGCCAACTAGGTATACAAACTTAAGTCAAACCAGTATCGATATAATTTTTTTCTAATTTTCCTGAACTAATTACAAATTCCGGAATAATTAACGCTGATCTTATTTCCGATCACCATATCGTTTACTGCACTGTAAATATGAATTTGCCGAGATCTGAGTCTAAACTCCATACATATAGAGATTTTAAGAATTTTGATAGAGGAAATTTTCTAAATGAACTTCGTACTATACAATGGGATGAAATATTTTATATCAACAACTTGGACGAAAAAATATAATTTTTGACATTGAATGTATTAAATATATTCGACAAATTTGCACCCATTACTACATCTCAGATATCAAAAATGTGTTGTCCTTGGCTTACCTCTAATACAAAGTTATTAATGAAAGAAAGGGACAACGCATTACGCATCTATAAAAAAAAACAAAAGTGCCAACAACTGGAGTCGCTACAAAGAGCTTAGAAACTCTACTTTGAAAATCATTAGAAGCGAAAAAGCAGCTTATTTAGGATATCTACAAAGCCAGTCTAGTAAAGAACTTTGGGCTGGTTTAAAAAAATTAAATATAAGGCGGACAAATAAACAACATATTCCCCAAAATTTGTGCAAAGTAAATGAAATTAATAACTATTTCAGTTCTGCGTACAGTCCTGCTAATAGCTGCAAATATACTGTTAACTATTTCTTGTCCCATACATTTAAACCAGATATTACTTTTCAATTCAAATTAATAACAGAAGAAGAAATTAAATCTATAATTTTGTCTCTTAAATCAAATGCTGAAGGTTCCGATGGTATCTCAGCTTTAATGTTAAAATATTGCTTACCGGTTATTTCTATACATATAACCCACATTATTAATTGCTGTTTAGAGGTAGGTTATTTTCCTAGTAATTGGAAAGTATCATTAGTCACTCCATTACCAAAAATTAGCGAACCCTTAAGTTACAATGATTTAAGGCCCATAACAATCATCTCTGCGTTGTCGAAGGTTTTAGAGAAATCTATCAAAACCCAAATAGGTGAGTATATTACAAATAACTGCATTATTTCAGATTTACAATCTGGTTTCAGAAAGGGTTTCAGTACTACCACTGTTTTAGCTAATATTACTCAAAATATTATTTCTTCTTTAGACAAAGGTGAAGCAACGGCATTAATTCTTCTAGACTTCTCTAAAGCCTTTGATATGCTTGATCACGAACTTCTATGTGCCAAACTCGTATATTATGGTTTTTGTCCATCTGCTGTAAGTTTCTTCACTGGTTATTTAACAAGTAGAAAACAAATAGTATCATTAAATGGAGAATTATCTGACATATCCAACATTACATCAGGAGTTCCACAGGGGTCTGTTTTAGGTCCTCTGCTGTTTTTGATATATACAGCTGATATATTTGAGTGTGTAAATCATGGAAGAATTCAGTGTTACGCTGACGATAGTCAATTACTGTACCACTTTATGCCCAAACAAACTAGAACGTTTTGCAACCTCATAAATAACGATTTATACTCTGTCTCTAGATATGCGGAACGTAACAATCTAAAACTCAACGCCACAAAAAGTACCGTATTATGTTTTAGTCCTAGTAAGACTCGGGAATATGTAGTGGCAAATTTAAACATCGTGATTAACAATCAATACCTACCCGTTGTTGATGAAGCTAAAAACTTGGGCTTAATAATTGATTATAAACTAAGATTTAATACTCACGTATCTACATTACTAAAAAAGCGTATGTCGCACTGAAATTGCTCTATCGTGACGTAAATATTTTAAATTTTAAAATGAGGAAAAAAATGTGTGAGAGTTTAGTACTGCCTATTTTAAATTATTGTAATGTAGTTTATTTTTCATGTTTAGATAGGTTAACAAAATACAGACTACAAAAAATGCAAAATACTTGCTGCAGATTCGTATTTAAGTTGAAAAAATATTCTCATATCACAAATAAAATAAATGAATTAAAATGGTTAAAGTTAGAAACCATGTATAAATATAATCTAATTACTTGTGTACACAACATTCTTTTGACCACCTCACCCTTATACCTCTATGAAAAATTTAGTTTTAGAAGAGACGTCCTTACTGCCAACTTAAGACACGTAGATAAACTCACCATTCCCAGATATTCCACAACATTATTTCGTCGTTCATTTATCTATAACGCTGTTATGTATTACAATAATATCGATGACCACCTCAAACAAAATCCTGTAAATAAAGTTCGCAAATCTGTGAAGGAGTATTTGTTATCGATTCAGATCAATTCATAGGTTTTAATCCGTTTATTTTTGTTACTAATAACTAATAAGAGCATACAACTGGTGTTTGAATAAATTGTTTTATTTGGTATGTGACAGTATTGTAATTATTTTGTATTTTGTATTACCATATATTCATTGTTATTTTAAATGGTACTATGTACTTTTGTTGTTTAAATAATTACTTATGTCAATTTAATTTTCTGGGTAAATGGTTAAGTTGAGTAGCGAAAGCTAGACTTCGCCTAATTTTAAAGACAATTTTTTTTTGTACAACATTGTTCCTTAATAAAGACAATTTATTATTATTATTATTATTATTATTATTATTATTATTATTATTATAAAATTACAGCAAGTTCTAATTCTACAATTTATTGTGGACAATAAATTGGCACAATTTCTGTTTTACACGTATTCAAATAAATTGAGTCAACTTGTACAATTTATTGTGCGAAAAATTGATGTGTAAAACAGTCATAAGGCAAATATAGAAAAAAAAAAATTTTTTAATTTGTTTATCTACGTATTTAGATTATCATTAACAAGTCTTAAAACAACTGGATTGTATTTGTTCATTTGGTTCTATTGATTTATAAGTGTATTTATGTGAGTATTACGATTTATTGAAATAGAGTTTCTAACTAAACTTATGACTTTGCAAGCATATTTTCTTATTTATTGTATTTCCTCTGTTCATTGCTTTGTAACATATTTCTTATTAATTGTGCAAATTAGTCAATAATTCCAACAAGTAAATGAAATAAACCGGCAAAAATCATTACTTTTTTTTCTTATTTAACTCTGTTTTAATAATATAATGGTGGTTATAAAGAATTTAAATATAGTTAGCACTTTAATTTCGTAAACTATTTATGAACATTTTTGTAATTCCAACAGTGTTCGTCGAGGTTATGAAGTTTACAAGCAAGTCTGTGCAGCTTGTCATTCTATGAGATTCATAGCATACCGTAATTTGATTGGCGTTAGCCATACTGAAGAGGAAGCTAAAGCCGAGGCAGAAGAGCAAATGGTTACCGATGGACCTGACGACCAGGGCAATATGTTCCAACGCCCTGGAAAGCTATCTGACTATTTCCCCAATCCATACGCCAATGAGGAGGCCGCGCGTGCAGCCAATAACGGTGCTTTCCCACCAGATCTTAGTTACATCGTTTCTGCGCGTCACGGAGGTATTTTTTTTATTTTTTTCATTATTATTTCATTTTCATTGTCTTATTTTAGAAAGACGCCTGTGTCATTTTACTTGTGTTTTTATATCATATTGTTACGTATTTCTCTCTAAATAATTTACTTCTTCACTTCTAACACGTTTATTAACACTTTGCAATTCGTCGACCTTAACTCTGTTACATCCAAATCACCACTAACTAACTCTCCTAGCAACCACACCATATTTATAGATTTTACATTTCTAGAAAATTCATTTGACATCTAGAATATTTAATATGACGTTCCATACAATTCTTTACTAACAGCTAGTGTATAATCTAAATAGACTTAATATATAAACTATAAAACTTAATAAATGTCAGCTGTCACAAATGTCACTTTTACAAATGTCACATTGCTCCCCTCTTTAAGGTTATTCGTCCCGAATAACACTGTCTTCAGTCCTAGGCGGTGGATCCTCGACGACGAACCAATTGGGTGGGTTATGTCCTGTGTACTTCGCGAGCCTTTCCAGATGGACCACCTTCGCCTTGCTTCTTGGAGACAGCTGGATGCGGTAGACCAGGTCGTTGATCTTCTTTATTATGGTGTACGGGCCTTCCCAGTTGCTCTGAAGCTTTGGACTTTTTCCTTTTGTCCTTTTTGGGGCGTACAACCATACTGCGTCACCAGGCTTAAAGGCAGTCTCTGTTGATGTAGTGTCGAGACGCTGCTTCATTTTGTCGCTGTGAATTTTCAGCTTCTCCCTGGCAAATCGGTGGATCCGGTCCATTCTCTCTCGCAAGTCCTCCACAAATTCTGGCAGAGATCGCTCTTCGGTTTCTTCTAGTGGACGGCCAAGCATGAGGTCAGTAGGCAGCTTCATCTCTCTTCCAGAGGTCAGCATAGATGGAGTGTAGGTGGTTGATTCATGCTGGGAACTTCGATATGACAGCAAGAATAGAGGCACCAATTTGTCCCAGTCCCTTTGATTTTCACACACGAATTTAGACAGGTAATGGCATATGGTTCTGTTGTGGCGTTCAACCATGCCATTTGACTGAGGATGAAGTGCAGCAGTTCTGGTTTTCTTGATGCCCAGTATTTTCATTACCTCTTGCCACAGCTCTGATTCGAAGTTTCTTCCTTGATCGGAATGCAGCTCGAGGGGTACTCCATGCCTAGCTATGACATTCTCGATGAACGCTTCGGCTACAGTTTCTGCTTCTTGATTGGGGAGGGGTACTGCTTCAGGCCATTTCGAGAAATAATCCATTACCACCATCAAGTACTTGTTCCCACGGTCGGTTACAGGTAATGGTCCAAGAATGTCCACTGCTACCCTCTCGAATGGTGCTCCGGATAAGTACTGCACCATTTTACCACGGCTTCTTGTTTTTGGTCCTTTTTTGGCAGAGCACAGATCACATCTCTTGCACCATTCTTCGACGTCTCGGCGACAGTTTACCCAATAAAATCGGTCCCTTACTCGAGCCAAAGTCCTGGTTACTCCAAAATGTCCTCCGGATGGACTGCTGTGAAGCTCTTCTAGCACTTGGTGGATTTTTGCTTTAGGCAAGACCAACTGGTAGACTACGGATACTCCATCGGGGCTCTCCCACTTCCGATGCAGTAGGTCATCGCGAAGACAAAGGGAATTCCATTGAGCCCAGTATCCCTTTATAGTCGTACCATATCTGGAAACTTCCTGCCAAGTTGGTCGAACTCCATTCTTTACCCAGCTCCGGATTAATTTCAGATCATTGTCTTTCTTCTGGCTTTTCTTCAGTTCCTCCGAGGACCATCCATCTTCGACTTGTACCGTTGTTGCCATTAACAGTTGATTACAGGCCTCGTATGAAGATTCTTTCGTCTCAATCTTCTGGCAGTAGCGACATTTCTGTTCTAAACACGGTCTTCTCGATAATGTGTCTGCATTACCATGTGTTTTTCCACTCCGATGCATTATTTTGAAATTATACTGTTGTAGTCTCTCCATCCATCTAGCAACTTGTCCTTCCGGGTTCTTAAAGTTCATAATCCACTGCAGGGCGTTATGATCTGTCCTAATTAGAAAGTGTCTTCCATAGAGGTAACTGTGAAAGTGCTCCAAAGATTTGATGATGGCCAGTAATTCTTTTCTCGTAACACAGTAATTTCTTTCAGCCTTGCCTAGTGTCTTACTGAAATAGGCAATAACTTTTCTTCTTCGTCTTGAACCTGGGATAAGACTGATCCAATTCCATGTTGAGAGGCATCACAATCCAAAATAAACATTCCATCTTGTTTAGGGTATGCCAAAATTGGTGCTGTAGTTAGGCGCTTCTTCAGTTCTGTGAAAGCTTGCTGGCAGTCTGGAGTCCAATCGAAGGTAACATTATTTTCGGTGAGCCGATGTAGTGGTTTAGCAGTTTTTCCGAAATCCTTTACAAATTTCCTATAGTATGTGCAGAGTCCAAGAAAACTTCTTACTTGATGTTTATCTCTGGGTCGTGGCCATTCTTTGATTGCAGATATCTTCCCTGGGGTCGGTTTGAATTCCTTCAGCGGATACTATGTGTCCTAGAAATTCCACTTGTTTTTGAAACAGGGAACATTTCTTTGGATTCAACTGTAGGTTGGCATTTCTGAATCTATTGAAGATATCTTCCAAATTTTTAAGATGTTCTTCAAATGATTTCCCCATTACAATGACGTCATCAAGGTATACTAAGCAAGTTTTCCACGTCATTCCTCTGAGTACTAACTCCATCAGTCTCTCAAAAGTGGCCGGTGCATTGCAAAGACCAAATGGCATAACTTTAAACTGATAAAGGCCTGTACCAGCAGAAAACGCAGTTTTCTCCTTATCGTCGGGATGAAGTTCAACTTGCCAATAGCCACTCTTCAAGTCCAACGTTGAGAACCATTTTGACTCTGAAAGAGTGTTCAGGGTATCGTCGATTCGAGGTAGAGGATAACTGTCTTTCCTAGTCACATTGTTCAGCTTCCGATAGTCCACGCAGAATCTGGTTGTGCCATCTTTCTTCGTAACTAAAACAACGGGTGAAGACCATGGGCTCGATGATTCCTCGATGACACCTTCTTTCAGCATTTTATCGATCATTCCGGTAACTTCATTCTGTTTAGCGAATGGTAGTCTTCTTGGAGCTTGCTTTATCGGTGGGTTATTGCCGGTGTCTATGCGATGTTGAACCAGGCTTGTTCTGCCGGTGATGTTTCCATTGGCAAATACATCTTGATATCTGTCGAGGAACTGTCTAGCTTTTCTAACTTCTTCCGGTTCCAGATGAGCAGCATTTTTAAGCAAAGGTTCTGCAATAGTTGGATCACGTACTCTTGCTTGATTCGTCCGAGCTTGGTTGACTTCCTCGCATTTAACTATCTTTTCGACTGGTTCACAACGTCCCAATACTTCATTCTTCTTAAGAATAATCTTTTTGTCTGATATGTTGGCAATCCTTACTGGAATTTGGTTATTAATTTGTACAAGGCTTCTTGCAACCAATAAGCCATCGTTCCTTTCGCTCGCCTCTACTATTCCCGTACGCAGACCTTCACCATTTCCATCCAATTTTGCAATGATGATGTTCTCTGATCCTTGGGGAATTCGGATGTCCTCTTCGACGATGATCCTTCTTGATTGATTGTAGTCTTGAAATTTGGGGGCCATAACAATTTCTTCATTTTGAATTTGTATAATTCTGTTTTTAACATCCACGACAAAACTATGTTTACTCAATATGTCTAGTCCTAATATGCAGTCATCTCTGATATCAGCTGTTAAAACTCGGTGATACATGATTTTCGAACCCAGTTGAATTTTTACATTTAGCTCGCCATGTACAGGAATCAGCTCTCCAGTAGCTGTTTCCAATTTCACATGTCTGGATAATTCCTTTGATGATTTTGGCAGAATGTCAGGCCGCAGAATAGTTCTTGTAGCACCGGTGTCAATGACAAAGGAGCACCATTTATCGTCCAAGTATCCATGGACTATCAGGCTTCGTTCGTCGCTACTTATTTTTGAGACAGAAATCTTGGGGCTTTGAGTATAAGTAGTCGACACGCGCCCCTAGCATCGACTATTTGTCGTTTTCCGAATTTCTCGCTGGCGATCTGGAACGAGATCTTCGATCTGGACTAGGGGACCGACTATTCCTTTGTTGTGAGGTCCTTTTGTCTTCTCTCCAGCTTCGTTGATTTGGGCTCCTAGATCTGGGTCTCTGCTTCGGTTGTCGGTCTGGTGAGTTAGCTCTTGACTGGGACCTAGATCTGGCTCTGCAAAAGCGTTGTAGATGCCCAATTCTCCCACAGTTATAGCAGCTTCTTGTCTCCTTTTGTGGTGCGTTTGTCTGTCTCATTCCATTTAATGTCTCCCGCATTATTTTCTCTATGGTTTCTTTAAGCGATTGGGACTCATCAAATGTAACTTGCCTTACTTTGGGTTTGTAGTTTCTCGAGGCTTCTTTAGCTGCTTTAAATTCCAGGGCAGCAATGAGTGCATCACTGATCGTGGCGTGTCTCCCAAGTCGCAAAGCTTGCTGCATTTCGGTGTCTACTAGTCCATCAATAAAAGTTTGGATGCCAATTTGTTCTAGAAATTCTTTGGGCGCTTGAGGGTATGCCAAATGAATGAGGCGTTCGATGTCAGCTTCATATTCTTGAAGAGACTCGTTGCTTCTTTGCTGTCTACTCTTGATCTGGGACTGGTAAACTTGACGGAGATATTTGTGTCCATACCTTATTTCTAACGCGCCTACAATCCTGTCGTAATCGTTTTGCTGCTCTTCCGGGATGCTCTGTAAAATTTCTAAAGCCTGACCTCTGAGAGATATGACTAGCGAAGTAGCCATTTCTTGTGGAGTCCATCCGTTGGCCTTTGCGGCAGCCTCAAACTGTCTGCGATACATGGACCATGATGACTGTCCATCGTACGTAGGAGGCTTAAGCATTTTGTGTACTGACCTTTCAGTATGCATAAGGCTTGAATGTTGTAACGGAGTATCTGGTGAGGTCGAACCATCTCCTAAGCCGGTTATCGACGTACAATGCAATTGGTGGCCCAGTCCTTCTATCCTTTCCAGTATTTCTTTTTGTACTTGCCGTCTGGTGTCTTCTAATTTTCTCTCGATTTCTTCTTTATTCTCCTGAAATTCCTTCTCGATTCTATTGAATTTTAGGCCTACCTGGTCAATCTGTTGTTCCACGCCGTCGATTCTTCCAGAAAATTCATTCAACCTGGTGTTTATTACTTTTTGGGACTCACAGATTTCCTGATGTCGCCTCTCAGCTTCTTCTCGGTCCTCTTGTCGTCGCTTTTCGTCTCGCCTTTCTGCCTCCTCACGGTCCTCTTGTCGTCGTCGTTCTGCCTCCTCACGGTCCTCCTGCCGTCGTCGTTCGTCCTCCTCTCGTCGCTTTTCCTCTCGCCTTTCTGCCTCTTCACGGTCCTCTTGTCGTCGTCGTTCGTCCTGTCGCCGCTTTTCCTCTCGCCTTTCTGCCTCTTCACGGTCCTCCTGTCGTCGTCGTTCGTCCTCCTCTCGTCGCTTTTCGTCTTCTTGCCGTCGTTTTTCTTCTCCTTGTTGCAAAAATTTTAGTATTTCACTCACATCCATGATTGTCGTTTCTTCGTCGTATCTTGTTGACCTCGTATTCACCATATACAATTTTATTCTTCAAATTCTTCGATATCCCACCGCTGTCACCAAAATGTTACGTATTTCTCTCTAAATAATTTACTTCTTCACTTCTAACACGTTTATTAACACTTTGCAATTCGTCGACCTTAACTCTGTTACATCCAAATCACCACTAACTAACTCTCCTAGCAACCACACCATATTTATAGATTTTACATTTCTAGAAAATTCATTTGACATCTAGAATATTTAATATGACATTCCATACAATTCTTTACTAACAGCTAGTGTATAATCTAAATAGACTTAATATATAAACTATAAAACTTAATAAATGTCAGCTGTCACAAATGTCACTTTTACAAATGTCACAATATACATACATACCCTACATACAGTGTACCCCATTAATAACCAAATACTTCTACTAATTTTGGTATTTATTTTCCATTTTGAATAATTTCTGTCAGTGTCAAAATGTGGAGCACAAAAAAAACTGGATTTCTCTCACTGAGATTAGAATAGACTAGAGAGAATGCATCACACTGGCTCTGTGGATGAAAAATGGTATAAAAAGCGGTACCAATATGACGGTTTCACTAGAAACATACTTGAAATTGGCCCTGAAACACTTCAGGCCATAGCCTCAAGAATGCTTTTGTGCGTGTTGTTTTATTCATCGATTAGTAATGCACATTAAACGATGTCTCTATCAGTATGTTTTTAAACGAACTGATTATTTTGTGTTGTCCTTCTTTATACAGTTTCTTTTTTTTATCAGTAGAATGAATGATCATCAATTCTATGGGGTAAGATAATATAGAGTAAGGTATTCTAATCCTGCAATGCTTGATGGGAAATATGTCAAGAGGTCGCGCCGCCACACGTGTGTCTTGAAAACTAACTTATACCTAAGCTACATTTCGTGTAGATTATGGTGTGATATGGAAATCATATACTATTATTATTTAGTTGTGGTATTTAAATTACTAATTACAGCTAATTAATATTATTTGTGAAAGATTATAAAAATTACTTTTATTAATATTTTTGGTTAACAATAAGAAAAACAATTGATTAATATTTAAATGAACAAAATGTCTATTCCCGCTTAGGTTCAAGTTCAGAATGTCCCGTCTATCGCAAGCTCGTTGTTTCGATCCCCGAACGTGTCCCAAACCCGCCCCCCCCCCCCCCCCCCTTGGGGCGGCCCCCCCCCCCCGGGGGGGGCGCGCCGGGGGGGGCCCCCCCCCCCCGGGGGGGGGGGCCCCCCCCGCGGGGGGGGGGGGGGGGGGGGGGGGGGCCCCCCGGGGGCGCGCCGGGGGGGGGCGGGCGGGGGGCCCCCGGGCCCCCCGCCCGCCCGGGGGGGGGGGGGGGGGGGGCGGGGGCCCCCCCCCCGGGGGGCCCCGGGCCCCGGCCCCCCCCCGCCCCGGGCCCCCCCCGTTGGGGGGGGGCGGGCCTGGGGGGGGGCGGGGTTTGGGGGGGGGGGGGGGGGGGGGGGGGAGGGGGGGCCCAAGGGGGGGGGGGGGGGGGGGGGGGCGCCGGGGGGGGGGGGGGGGGGGGGGGGGGGGGGGGGGGCCCGGGGGGGCCCCCCCCCAAACCCCCGCCCCGGGGGGGGGGGGGGGGGGGGGGGGGGGGGGGGGGGGGGGGGGGGGGGGAAGGGGGGGGGGGGGGGGGGGGGGGGGGGGGGGGGGGGGGGGGGGGGGGGGGCGGCCCCGGGGGGGGCGGGGGGGGGGGGGGGGGGGGGGGGGGGGGGGGGGGGGGGGGGGGGGGGGGGGGGGGGGGGGGGGGGGGGGGGGGGGGGGGCGGGCGGGGCGGGGCCCCCGGCCCGGGCGGCGGGGGGCCGGGAGGGGGGGGGGGGCCCGGGGGGGGGGGGGGGGGGGGCCGGGGGGGGGGGAGGGGGGGGGGGGGGGGGGGGGGGGGGGGGGGGGGGGAGTGGAAGGGGGGGGGGGGGGGGGGGGGGGGGAGGGGGGGGGGGGGGGGGGGGGGGGGGGGGGGGGGGGGGGGGGGGGGGGGGGGGGGGGCCCCCCCAAAAGGAAGAAGGGGGGGGGGGCGGGGGGGGGGGAAAAACCGGGGGAAAAAAAAAGGGGGGGGGGGGGGGGGGGGGGGGGGGGGGGGGGGGGGGGGGGGGGGGGGGGGGGGGGGGGGGGGGGGGGGGGGGGGGGGGGGGCGGGGGGGGG